>JAJIZL010124696.1:184801-217240 GCA_023969395.1 Amblyomma maculatum | reverse complement strand
GTATGTTCTAAACTTCTCAAATCGACGCTGAACGCCCCTCTCCTCACCTCTCTTTCTTCTTGCGGTGATATCTCGAAGAGACGGGCGCATGAAATGACAATTTATTTGGGAACAAAACTTGGCTATCATCTTCGGCAAACACGCGCTACAGTTCGCTTAAGCTTCAAGCCTCAGGCAGTCTTTTTCGAGTTCATTCCGGCTTTCGATACGGCTTTTGACAACTGACACCAAACCAAGCAAAGCGCGCATGCTGGCAGTGACACCTGTTCGGCGTTCTATGACGCTATCTGTCCTATGTGAAGTAAATATTATTTTAGTTTAGAAATTATTAGTTTAGAAAAATATTAGTTTAGAAATGTAATTTAAAATAAGCGAAGTAAAGCTGAAATGAAACGTTTAGGGGGAGATTGGAATCAAGTCCGGGACCTTTGAATCTCAAGTAACGCACGCAATCCTTAGGCTACACAAGAAATTAGTTTAGTTTCGACAGAGAGGGACTTTATAATTAAGTATGGCACTAGCTTATCTATAATGTGATAGCCTATGACAGTATGTAATGAGTATGTGTGAAATAGCAGAAGCACAAATTAAGAGATTATATCAGATTAGATTACGAAACTGCATGTTGGTAAAAGTGAGTGATTAGAAAAAGGTTCCATGATGAGAGCCTCCTTAGAGAGCCATTAACGACGTTTCGGCATAGGCTTAAATGAGAAGCTAAAGCTTCACCATATCTCGAGATGCGTCGTTGCAATTTTATATACCTGTTTGTTATCTGCAATAGCAATATCAGGCTTCGTGTGAAAAGAAAAAATGACATGCTCGTCGGGGCTTCTGTGCGGATAACTATGATTCTCCGAAGGAGGTCATAGTTATCCCCGCCTGGGTGGCGCAGTGGTTACGGCGCTCGACTACTGTTCCCAAGGATGCGGGATCGAATCCCGGCCCCGGCGGCCGCTTTTCGATGGAGGCGAAAAGCAAGGCGCCCGTGTGCTGTGCGATGTCAATGCACGTTGAAGAACCTCAGGTGGTCGAAATTTCTGGAGTCCTCCACTACGGCGTCTCTCATAGCCTGAGTCGCTTTGGGACGTTAAACCCCACAAACCAACCAACCGAAGGAGGTACACTAAGAGTCTAGTTACCGAAGTGAGCACGCTGTCACACGCTTTAAGGCATGTAAAGAATAGAATCCGCAAAAAAATGTAACCATTCGCATGGATTCTCCAAACAAAATAGAACAAAAACTAAATGTAGTGACGTGTTTGACTGCTGTAGTTGAGAAGTTAACAATAAAAATTTGGTCGACAATCATCCAGTCAACGCGCAGCTTTTTTTCTTTTTTTTTTTTCTGGGATACATTCCGGCAGCGAGGTATTGTTGAGGAATAGATGTCCTTACCAAGCACCTATTCATAAATGCAAACAAAAACAATGTTGAGGACATAGGCGTGGATAGGCGTGGACAAAAGTAAACAAAGCACTTTACTCCCAACTGATAATTGTTTCTCAGATCACTCAGTTGAAACTGCTAGTATGGAGTATGTACGTGCTGGTAGCACATACGCTGATACTCCTTCTCAGAAATAAGCAACGTTCCTTTATTTCTAAAAAAAAAAAAACGCGTGAACACACAGAGTGGAAAATCGTTGTCCACTTATGTCCGCATCTCTAAAATGGCAACAGTAGACTAACGAATTGTAATGCTATTCGTTGTTACGAAAGCGAGCCAGGTGCAACATTAGCAGGAAGACGAGCAAGACGGAGCGATAGGTAAGAAGCGGAAACGAAATACGGCTAGTCAAGCTTAATCTGCTGTACCCTTCGGAGCCAGCCATCGTTGATCTGTCAAAACATGGATAAGCCGCTATCGCGCATCAAACACGTCACTGGAATAGAAAGCTTTATCCGTGTGGCACACATTGCAAGCTGCATGCGTAATGAGCTAGATAAACCGGCGGGCGGTTATCTGCTAGCCTGCTTGATATGAGGGCGTTATATGTCATCACCGTGAAAGTTCTCCCTTCCTGTCTATTTCTTGAACATCGGCCGGCAAAAACAGCTACCCAAGCAGCACGAACAGGGCTCCAATATTGCAGTGTGTTTGAAATGCATTGATGCCATGTAGGATCGGTCATTGCCAGCACTGGACCAATATTGGTTCGATAGAGCCCACATCTTAGTGATTCTGATGTCAAAACAAGGTTAGTAGGCTGACGTCCAGACATGCTTTCGCCTCTTTCCCTTTTCTTCATCGATTGTCCCCCCCACACGTTTCATACAACTCTTTTCTTCTCGAAATCGTTCGTCGCACTGCTAAAAAAGAGCCAGAAATGGTCGCTTTACCAGACTGTGCACAGAGTGAGTGGTTCTTTGTACACTCCCGCGCGTTCCGAAGAAAATCGAAAAAAGAGAAGTACTAAAACCGACTCCGGCTCTTTTTGTCGACTGTCAGCGAACAGGAGAGGAAAACGATGAAAAAAGACAGTAATAGCATAATTAAAGACCTGCCCTAATGGAGCAAGCAGGGAACAGGAACGTGTGGAATGGCTCCGGTTGGTACAAAAACAAGCAAAATGCCGCCACGCGCCGCCGTCGGGAACGAAGTAAGCCCTGGCTTAAAAGTGTTCCGCGGCACTGAGGAGTGCCAAGAGGTACGCAGGCTCGCCACGGCCATAATCTTTCTCAGAATTCGGTATTTATTTCTTAGTCCACTGCCTCCAAATTCCTCAGCAGCTTTCGCGTTCATTCTTTTTCTTTGCCCCTCTCTTCTCAGTTGTCGCTCTGTACTCCCTCTCTTCAGGGACATATTACATTATGTTCCTTCAGCTTCGCTCTCATTGCAGAGTGTATGAGGTTATGTGTATTGCGCTAGCGCATTCTTCACTTTTACTCTTTGCCTCGCCATTGGGTACCGGGTGATATATTGCTTGTTTTGCTTGCTCTATGTCAGGGACTGTCAGCTGAGAGCGCTGGCTGAAATGAGATGGGGCCATTGAAATCTGCAGCTCCGTGCCCAGACTGAATCGGCAGTTCTTGGCTTTAGGTGACAGCTCTTTCCTAATACGGGTATGGTATTTATGAGGGACGCGCTCGCATCTGATGAAGCAAGCGTGTTCGTTTCGTTTTGCTAGCTTCATACATTCCGTGTGACGTTCCAGCCCGTGTGACACAACCTGCTGATCAATCAGTGCGAGGCCATATCAGCTGCTCACTTAAAACCTACCGGGGCCGTGTCCGTAAATTTTCGTTCAGAACGCCGACTCCTACGCCGGATTTCGTGATGTCACATGTTCAGTGTGACGTCACGAGATCTCATGACATGGCCGAGTCATCAGGGGCTGCTATGTGCTATTGAGACGGCAGGATGAGACGCAATCCTGCCTTCTGTTACCTTTGGATCCCGAGTTACGGTCGCGCTGCCCCAGGCTATCAGGCCCTTTTGTACGACCTCGTTAACGGGGATATATATTTACGGCGGTGGTTTTTCACATAACGTGGTATCTTGCGACTGTATGTTTAGCAATACGTGTAAGATGGCAGAGGCGCAAATAAGCGATCGTTGACTAAAGGAGCTTTGAAGTGAGTTCGGACGAAGATGTTCAAGGGAGCTTGCACAAAGGACATATTACTGCTGTTAAGCCAAGCCATAGCCTTAAACATGCAGCTTAAGCGTTGCCCTAACTTCTTTGACACCTTACCTCCTGGCGGCGCAAGACGAAGTCGACATTGGTAGAACATGCGCCCATTGGCTGCGGGTTTTTGCTCTCTTTCAGCCTACTAATTTTCGGCCGAGCCCTGTGGGTGCTTATGCCATCTGTTGTAAGGTTAGCAACTTGTTGAGAGCTGTTTTGGAGAAACCGCGTCGTAGTGAAGATGGAGCACGTCTGAAGAGGTTGCAGTTGCTTCCACAGGGTAACATTGAGGCTAAGCTCGGGTTAGCTCGAATCATCTACAGCAGAGAATCGCCTAGCTTTACAACGAGAACAGCATAGAACAATACGATGGCGGCAGCGGGGACTGAGCGAACTGAAAGGTCTTGGCTCAGCACACCGAAATGACGCTAAACACGTGAAAGCTATGCTACAGCCCCCAATATTCCCCCCTAAGATATTTCTACGTAATTTTTTTCGCCAATCCAGAGCTGCTCGCCGAGAGGACACAACTATCAGCCAGATATAACGCACAGCTTGCTGTCTGTAGCTACCTACATTTAAAACCACTTGACATCCGACTGAAGTAGAGACACAGCGGTTAGCGGTTCAGAGACCGGAGATCGCGACTAGAGTTACTATAAAGGCTTTGCCAGAGTTGCGCGAAGGTACCGTATAAGCAACCAAGTTGTGCAGCGAAGCCATACGTCTTCATTGCAGGAACCAATGAGCCAGACTGGAAATCAGTTGAGAAGGAATTATTTTGGCTATACTAATCGAAATAAGTCGTCGTTCCCACAGCTCGCACACAGCGTGGCACGCTGTACTCACGACGGATGATGCAATGCAGCCGGGATGCCCTTAGGGTTGGTTTCACAGCGCTACACGGTTTGCTTGGCGGCGAAAGAAAAGGAACGCGCCACTCTGGCAAAGCCTATACGGTAACTCTAATCGCGAATGTATAGTGGCGCCACCCTTTAGACAGGAAGCTAAACACTTTCTGTAAATGTTTCTATACGTCTTCAGTCATCGAAAGTTGGCAATAGCACGAAATGTGCCGCAGAAGTAGCACTTCACTTATATTCCAGGAATCATTATGTATCCTCCTGCCGCAATGCGATGATCGACCTTGGCCGGTTTGTGCGCATATTTGGTACGACGGTAATATAGCCGTCTGCCTTTATAGTTAGCAACGCGTTCGGGTGCTAAAAGAAAGGCTATATAATGCTGCAAGCAAAATCAACAGTGAGGCCAAATTAGTACAATAAGTTGCATATGATCCTTAGAATAGCAACAGAACAGGCTAGATGGATGCTGCTGCAATATCGCGGCAATGAGTTATAGGCACACACAAGCACGCAGAAGTAAGGATAACGAGGGTGGGCTCCCACGAAAGATGGGGTGCGCTGTCGTACGCTCATGAAGGCGCACAGTAACAACGGTGAAGAAAGAGCTTCCACTTGAGCTTTGCACGTCCGCCCTCCAGCTAAGACAAGCACGCACCACTGCGTTTCCTTCTATACGCCTCCTCTTCTGTCTAATGAGGCGTTGTTTCCCTTCGACTGATCAGGAGTCTCGGGAGAACCTCCCTACGCGACGGGAAAAGCACGAAGACAAACTGGAGGGGAGAGCGCAAATAGTGAAATGTGGGCAGGAGGCAGCATTTCTAGTAGGCATTCCGGGAACACCGTTGACAAACGAGAATGCCGTGGTGGTTCCCGCAATTTGCACGGGCCAAATGAGCGGGCGCGGGAGTGCTCCCGCTTGGGGAACGCCAAGGGAGAAGAAAACTGAAGGAAAATCGCAGCAGCCCGCCGGTCTCGGATCGCTGCGTGGTCTACCGCACTTGCCGTCGCAGCGGCATAGCGCGCGTTCCCGCCAAACGACCGCAGATGTGCTCAAAGAGGCCGTAGCTGGCGAAGGTGCTGTTGCTCCCTCGCTTTCGTAATTAACCCGACCAACCGAGCGGAAATTATAAAATGCGTCCAAATTGCTGCGCGCTCGCGAAAGCCCTGCCTCGCCGCGTCGAACGCAACGTCACGCAACGCAGGCTGCGAGCGTGAGATCGAGAAAGGTTAGAAACCACAGGAATGGCGCAGGGTTGCCACGGATGGAAAAGGCGTTGGCCTTATAGTTTGGGGTTACACACACGATCGCGAAGTTGATGAGATTGCGGTGCCGGTTAGGCGAGAGTAATTCGACCAAAACGCGCAGCGTGTCGCTTGAAAACAAGGTCCTCCACCTCGGCCGCTCAGTTTGCTGGGTATAGCTCGCGGGCCTGAACGTGTACTTGCTGCGCGTGAGCCATTAGGTTCGCGCACTCGGTGTGGCGATGATTCTTTATCCAAACGCGGTTGCGAAAGTAGATGCTGTATACGAGCCGGCATTGTGGCTTTTTTTTTTTTTTTGCTCGCACGCAAAAGTAAATTTAACCACGTGAGGACGCCTTAATCATTTTTTCTTCCCGACAAAGCTCGCGCTGCATGTACGACGCGTGTCTCTAAGCACGTATGCAGGGTTAATCTCTGTTTGCTGCAGCCAACCGCGAACCGCGAGGTGCCCCGAAAGCAACGCACGTCGTCCGTACTACCGTCGACTTTGTCTAGGTCGCCTCTTATTACCAAAAATAGCATATTTCTCTTGTATGCCTCTCACTAACATGCAAAGCAGTTGGTTCACAAGGAATTCGCTATCGGGCAGGGCTTTTGCATGCCGTATTAGTATGTCTTTAAAAGCGCAGGTCAAAGTCAGGGCCAGGTATCCATAAATTTCTACTCGAAAGGGCAAAAGTCTGCAATGAAAATAAAACTAGATTAATACATGTACATTCTGTGACACTGAAAAGCGCACAAAATTTCAGCGTTTAACCCCTATCGCATATTGTGTAAATAAAATGAAATTTCTTGCTGCTTTACGCATGCGCAGCGGGTATAGTTGTACACCGCAGAACAGTAATTAATTTTCTTTCAGCGAGACGCCAGACGTTTTGACGGAAAAACCGCGGTGTATTGTATTAAGGCGAAATCCTTATTTGGCTCATGAGTGGCGTGGACAGGAAGTGACCAAAAATCCCGTCATGCCTCGCTGCACATCCGACATGCCTTGCTCGCGCCACAGTTCCCATAGCAACTGCAACGCCATCCGTCGTCAAGCCAAATAAGAAGCGAGTAAGCGAGTAGGAGGACGAATACTTCTGTGGGAAGACCCCCCCCCCCCCCCCCCCTTTTAGTTTTTTCATCGTAAGGAGCCTCCAATGGACGTTGCGCCGGATTTCCCTGTTTCTTGTCCAAATTGTGACGCAACTATGCTTCACGTAACGTTCTGTACGGTGAAATGATATTTCGCTGCCTACTCAGCATGCAGTATATTTGTTTGTTTGTCTATTAGTCTGCTAGTCTATTTGTCTGCTAGTGACAGAAATCAGAACTGACACATGTGTCTCCAGATGTAGGCCCTAGTCACATAACTGCAATACGTGACCTGTAGGAGTGGACGTTATCAGGCAAGGAAGGGGGAAGTGGCGTCGTCAGAGTAGGAGGAAGAATGGAGACGATGCTATTGGAGAGGAACAAAGAGTACAGAAAGCATGGCGCTAAAGGTCGCTTGTTGGCATGCCTGGTAATCGGGTGCCATTATGCCAGGAATCCTTTCTCTTCGTGGTCTTATAGGTCTCTGGTGTGTTTTCGACCAACGACTGTACCCCAATGAAAATAACTTGCTTTTTCTCTTTGAAGTAAGAGCAGAAAGTAACCAATTTTCAAATAAACGCTGACTAAAAGCTTGGTTTTTCTTCTTAAAAAAAGAAGAAAAAGGGGCATTTTAAGATGCCCGCTCTGAACGTTCATCCTCTGTGTGCTGCAGTGCATGGATCTCTGGCGGGTTTCAGGTGTTAATTACTGTGGCTCCGACAATTTGCGAAGGTGTATTTCCTATAGTAAATCATACACTCGCAGATACGGTGTAAATGTAAAGTGCTCAAGCAGCCTTATTCTGAAGTGCTCATAACAACAGTCTGTCTTAACTTGCATTCAGGTAATCACACCATTTTTGCAGTTTTATGTTCAATTACAGCCCCACATTTAGGTGTAAACAAATCATGTAGGTTTCCTCAACACCCGAGTTCCGGGAAGAAAACGGTTAAATACAAATTAAGTATAAAGTTAATTACAAAACATGCTGAATACAAAATTAACAGGCACTGCAGGCACTGCATCTGCATAAAAGAAAATCGCGCCATGGTAGTGAACTTAGGTAAACACATGAGCGCTCGCGCTCACGTTCGTCCTAGATGCATTATAATGGCTGTAAATGGGAATTAGGTGCCATCGCCAGGTGCCGAGTTGCGGAGCAGGTGGGCGACAGCGAAGACAGGCAGAGAAAGTTCGAAATGAAAAAGAGAATAAAGAGAGAGAGAGTGAAAATGAGTTGGCTGCGAAGAAGGTGGAATCGTTCCACTCGGCTCCACACGGCCCATTTCCCAGGGATCAGTGGGCGCAAGATAAGATCAGCATAGGTTTGCGGCCAACGTGGAGAGGAGGAGCGAGAAGAAGATAGGTAGATGGTCGAAGAAGCACATTGTACAAGGGGACAATTTAATACCCCTGGCACAGATGCTACGCCTATGCTGCACGTGAGAACTCGACGCTGGCAGTGCGAAAATGTAAGGAAGAAAGGCGCACCCACGAAAAGGGGAGTAAAGAGAATGGGATGAACACAACAATGGATCTGAGATAAACACGCAATGCAAGCAGACTCTCTCGTTCGCGACACATATCCCAGGAGAGGAAAGAGGAGAATGGTGCCAGGGATATATAGCTGAGGCAGGCGGCCCCTCCGTGATCTGGCCGAGAGCCTCCGGGACACAAATGCAATCGAGCTCGTCTCTGCGCGGATCAAGGAAGATTGGCATTGTGCCGAAAAGCTGGAGGGCGGAGGGCACAGCATGCAAGCGGGCGAAGGGCAGTCGGGCAGGAAGGAACAAGTTCCCACCTCGAAAGCCCGAGACAAGGGGTCTTGCTCTATACGCCGGCATGTCTAGCTACGCTCCCGCCCTGTAATAGCAGAGCTGGTGTATTATCGCTGCTCTAGACACGCATGTGAATAAATATATAAAAAGTACACTACGTCCAAAGCGTCTGTGGAACGCCATCTCCGCGTTTGTAGTCTGTTGTTCTCTGTGTCATCAGTGCAAGATGAGGAGCACTCAGAGATGATCTCCCTATTTCTCTATCTAGATCCACCCCAAAACATCTCTTTATGCTGGTGTTCCTGCTTCACTCTTACGGGTGTTTTCTGTCGCAAATCTTTGTTTCAATAGCGTTTGTACAGCTCAGAATCGTTTTGATGTTTGTTATAGAAAAGGGGCTCGAATTCGTTATAAAGGCAGAAGGGACTCACGGATCCTTGATGCATAAACGGTTGATAAGCACTGCTTCGTGGTAATAATTATTGGTGTACACTGCATTTCTTATCGATGTGCTAAGAAGAGAAGGCGTTGAATCGGGGCCCTGTAAGGATTTCATCAGTAAATGTTTGTTTTTGTTTGCGCTTCTTTGTGATTTTTGGCGACTCCAATAACGAAGTCGGCCGTAAAAAGGGTTTGAAACTTGAAAACGTTTCATGCTACATAATTCTGAATTTCTATTGTTTCCATGTTATCAAATAATGAATGTGTTCTAGGAGTGATTATAGCAAAGCAAAAGAAAGCAGATAACCCTCCGAGTCATACGTAAAAAATTTCTACGAAGGCAGTTGTGAGAAGCTGTTTAAAGTTCACTTCTGTAACTTAGTTCGCCGACTATTATAGAGCGGGCAATTTATGCTCCGGGACCCTCTGAACCGGTGTAGAATACATGTTTGGGGTGGCGTTCTTTCGCTTTTATATTTCAGCCTTAGATACCCCTTCGGTATCTTTTCGTGCCTAAGGGTGCCTGCATTCCAGCCATTTTGAGCCCTAGCGTCAAGTCCACATGGCAATGTAGACTCGTAGGACTCTCCCTGGTACCCACCGCTTTACTTTAGCACTACTACGGTCACGACGTTGGTTTGCGTATAGAAATAACTGCTCGAAGGATCGATCACAGCCATGCGGCAATGAATGAGTGGGGATGAAAACGCAGTCCAGTGATCCTTAATTGGTGCATTTCATGCAGTTACATTTCATTTCCCAGATCATTTACTAGGCAGTTGTTGCATCGCAGATTGAGCCTGTTACACATATTTCAGCAATGGTCGCTTTGGAAAGAATAGTGCTTCACAGACAATAAAATTTTAAAGCGCAATGGTGTGAATTTTGAAATTTCGCATGTCCAGCGTTATCCGCTGCATGCAACTCCGCCTAACGCACGTTGTTCGAGGGAGTCATCTCATTTCGATAAAAATACTTATGAGCGGCTGTTGCTGAAAAATTGCTATCATTTGGAGAACATGAGCCTGAGAGTTTTGGCCTCGCACTTACAAGAGACTGATACTGCGTAGTGTCACCTACAAAAACAAAGAACCGCAGATGGTCAAAATTTCCGGAGACCTCCCCTACTGTGTCTCGCATAGCCTGAGTCACCTTGAAACGGTAAACGCTATGAACCAAACCAATCCAAACCAAACAAAATATACGAAACGCAACAGTTCCACTTTTCAATCACCTCCTCCAAAAATACCGATACCGAATGCCCTTTAGATGAGTTTCACGCAGCATTTAGGTCTATGTGACCTCGACTTCTATTTAATGTTTGCGAGACAAGTATTGATATCGAGCGTCTGCTTTAAGCTATCACACAGTCAAATAGTATTAAGTCAAAAAGTCGAAGACATAAAAAATGATGGTGACAGTTTAAGCATAGCTTGAACTTCGTTATACGAGGTGGAGCTCTTATGTTTAGCCTGATTGTGTTCTCTTGCCTAGCCAAAGCAGCTTCACGACAGTCTATATCAGCTGGATGATCAGACGCAACGAGCTCCTTTTGATAACACAGGACATGAGGTAGTAATGTCACATGTGGTGCCACCAATGACGTCATATAGGTCGCAGTCAAAGTTCAATGTCAAAGGCAAAGTCCAGGGTGACCAGTGGTCAGTGATAACGTCACTACTGTGGTCATACCACACAAACTTAGCATATCCAGACGTCGCGGAACGACAAACGACAAACAAAAATGTGAACGTCCGTCCCCTTCGGCGGAGTCAGGTGTAAGCAGTAAGCAGTCATATGCTTGAGGCGTTCAAACTTTGAGTTCTTGGCGTTCAAACTTGATGCCTCCCGGCCATCTCATGGTGGATCAGTGATTGTTCATCGCCGTTGCGGCACCACTATTTTAGCTCACTGACGCTTCCGAGGCGTAGACACCGCGACGCGGCCCGTGCGCCTGCGTGGATGTAGAGGCCATTTCAGCCCTTACATGGCAAGAGCCGCAAGTAGGCCTGAACGCGTCAATCAGACCTCACGTGTAGCTGCGGGATACCTTTGCATGCGTCAGCAGCGGCACGTGTATCAATAGAAGAGCTGGGTTCAAGCGAGTTGCAGTCGTGAACGTGCGGAAATGTTTAATTACACTGTTGCTTTTATGCCTGACCTTTTAATACACTCCTTTAATTGGCCCTTATGACCCCTCGCTCGAATGAGCAGTTGTCAGAGAGATCGTTCAAGTCATCTGCGTTAATCTTTTGATTTAGAACGAAATCGTGAAAACATATTGTTACGCCATAAACCGTGATAGGTATTGAAAAGAATTGAGGTGTCCCAGTGGCTCGACTGCGTTCAAATTTTTAACCACACACTAAATAATTTTACTGGCGTTTGTTTTTTCTTTGTTTTTGTACTTCATCATCATAATGGTTGAAAGGGTGATCTTTGTCTTGGACAAATAAAGACTTTGAGAACGAATCGGTAACCTCAACTAGAAATTGAAACTGTAGCATGCGAGGGTCTCTATACATCAAGACACACAGGGGTCTGCCATAGCAAGCCATTCACTACGCAACGATGCTCTTCCCCATCCATCACTCTCCCGACAGCTGCTGCGCCTAAAATACCATCGTCTTCCTTCATCGCTGCTGCACTTATGTATCTACATGGCGTAGATGCAATGCGCTTGCTTTGCGACACACGAGACCCAAGTTTGCCCCGCCGGGGTGGTGCAGTGGTAAGACGCCCGACTACTGTGCCGGAGTTCCCGGGATCGAATCCCGACCATGGCGGCTGCGTTTCGATGGAGGCGAAACGAAGTGGCGTCCGTGTGCTGTGCGATGTCAGCGCACGTTAAAGAACCCCAGGTGGTCGAAATTTCCGGAGTCCTCCACTACGGCGTCTCTCATAGCCTGAGTTGCTTTGGGACGTTAAACCCCACAAACCAAACCAAACCACGAGACCCAAGTTTGATCCCACTTTCCATTAATTAGATTTACTTCAAAATGCAAGTAACTTTATTTTTCAAGGTCGCAGTGTACTTTTAGCGTGAGCTGTGAGGGGCGGTTCTTTCAGCGAATGGAAATTATCGTCTCACCGACGGTGCGTTTCTCGCGGAAAGGGAAGTCTCAAGATATATTGTTTACAGTAATATAAGCTCGTCGGCGTGAGCGCGGGTGTGTGCGAGCCTGAAGGACATAGAGATGTGTGGCCCTCGTGGAAACATGTAAATTAGAGCGGTACAACGTTTCGCCCTTGATTACTCACCACGTGGGGCTGCCTATGTAGGCAGCACCCCGGTCCGAAATTGATGTCATTTCGACCCGGCAGCAGAAACACACAACAGTTGCTCGAAATAATAGCAAAAAAAAAAGAAAAAAAAGGAGAAGAAACGCGAGAAAATAAAGGCAAGTCGAAAGTATTGCTGAGTGGTGGTAGAGGCTGTCGTCGAAAAATTCTTAGATGGTGTTCAATTTGTTAGTGGCTCAGTAATAAAAAAGCAGTCAGAAGTGAAGATATACGCCTCTGTGCTGAAATGAGGCTATTCCAATCGATCACAATGCCATAACTTCAAATCGCTTCGTGATGACAGCAATGCAGGCGTGTAATCAATAAAGCTCCGGTTTGCAAACCAAAAAACGGCACGGAGGCTTACACTTTGGAGTGCGACAAAGAATGAAAGAAAAGGAGGGACTTGAATTACCGTTTTCGTCTGATGCTCGTCGAGGTAGAAATGGTTGTGCGCTGTGAGGGTGATTCATTCGTGCGAGACAAATTGGCGCATTAAGAAATGACGACTTGCTCCAACGCGACTACGATGGCCCACACAAAATGAGAAAACGAAGTAGGATGTCAGCAGATATTATACCGAGAGTTGCTGCAGACCGTCATTTGCGACACGTGGACGAGAAAAGCGCGCTCGTATCAGACCCTTTTCAGAATGATTGAGGGCGTTTCTAAAGAAACAAGAGCGCCTCGAGGGAACAATGCAACGAACGAGATGGAGGGTGCTCGTGGGCCTCAAAGATATGCGCGTCATTAGGAACCGGAGCCCGGTGTGCAGCGGACGGTGCTCGGAGTTGCCCGCATTAAGAAAGCAGCAGGGCTGCGGCGAGGCCTCGTTTCGAAGCGAGCTTCGTAAAGAATTGAATTAGAGCTGCGCGGTATCATTTTCACTGAGCAAAAAGACAAAGCCGAGTGCCCTCCTATGGTAACGACCGAGATGGGCACGTACTTACATTGTACTGTGAAGTGCCAGCAGTGGCTCCACCTTTTAAAGACAATGCACCGACTTCCTATCTCTCTCTTTCTCCTTGTTACGATGAAAGGATTTACCTGGTTAGTGCGTGTATTGTTCGATAGCACGAAGGAAGACACACGAGTATGATTTTATTCAAGCCGCCTCGTTTTTGTTGGAACGAGAGGAGGGTTAGGGAAACCGAAGGCTGCGCGTTTCATGTGAGCACGCTTGTAGAAACCGTGGACTACAATGTAAGTGAAGGGAGTAGATGGACCGTTGGTTGAGAAAGAAGCCTAACTCGTGGATGACGGGAGCAAAGATTGCTAGTAAAACTATCGAAGCACTCTCAGCGCTGCCATGGGAGGTGCGGGAGCAAGTGGCAGAGGCATCTCCAATTGCAGCTAGAAGAACCAGTGTAATCATTAGCGGTGTATTGTGTAGAGTGTATTAAACTCTCAGCGAACCATTATCAGTGAGTGCCGTTAATTCAGCGACAGCTTTTTGAGCTGAAGGATGTGTCATTGATCTAATATAAAAGTTCTTTTTTTTTTTTTGTAACTGAGGATATTGTTGCTACGTTGTCATTTTAAGGTCACTATGTTGACACCACTAAACATGCAGGGCTGCCGACCTATTGCAGCGACATAATGCCATCAATACCAAAAGTCAAACAAGCAAAGAAATAAACTTTGCCGCAAACTCTGGAGCCTAAATCGCAAAACTGTTCATTATGCGCTCAAGCAGCTAAATATGTGACCTTAAGTTCACCTACCCATGACCTGGTCTTACGGGACGATCAGGTCTTGCGGGATGACCTGGATACTGTAAAACAGCGCACTTCTTTCTCAGCATGCGCGCACTGTTATTGCATTTTTTTTTTTTTTTTACCATCTTAAGAAGCCTCTGAACTACAGCTGAGATGACCTGGTAAGAAAAGTGAGCTAAAAGCAGCCTGTAAGCTTTATTATAGGAAATGGTTTGCATTACATGTGGTCATGACTTTGTTCGTGAAGATTTCAGAAACGAGGTAGCTACAGCTCTCTTAACTATCTCCGAGTGCGCAAAATCATTCGGAAGCAACGTTTTCCTTCGTCTTTATCATTAGTGCCTCTACATCTTCCAAGAGGTACCTTTCACGATCCTCTAGGTAAACTATTTTTGACACACGCCTATTAGGGCTAGTGAATCGTAGGTAGGTACCGAAAGCTGGCAACTTTACTTTGGCTTCTTGCTAGGTGTACATGAAACTTCTTTCGATATCATAGCATCGTCAAAGAGTACAAATCTTCTTGGTCTATTTATCTTACCTGTTGTTCTGGTAGAGTCGAGAGTTTTGTGAAGGCAGTGAGCCCTACAAAATTCACTTTCGGCACTGAAAAACTGACTGGCTGAGCATAGCTTGGATAAATCGGCCGGGCTTAAGGAATAGCAAAGCATTTCCAATAGAACTGAAACCTACATACTCAGGAGGTTCTGTCAGGCGTTGACTTGCAAAGGTGAAGGAGGAACAGCATAAAAGGGCTCTCTGTGCCAGATAAGTAATTAGGAATAGCTTCTTACTTGGGACCCCCCCCCCCCGCACACACACACACGCACGTACACACGGCAAGAAATGAGAGAAGACGGCAAGAGTGCAAACAGTCGATTGGCTTTATTCCTATGACTGAGGCTCTTACAGGCATTGCGCACATGTGCGTGAAGAAAGGGGGAATAGGACGGAGAAGGAGAATGAAGCCTTGGAGAAGTCAACAGAAGCAGCGTAGGAAGTTTTTTTTTCGCTTTGTACAGCATTATCGAAGTATCAGTGATGCATAATGGTGTTGCTTTGCCTCCCCTCTCCTCTTCCCTCTTTTTAGGCACGTGTGCACAATCAGTGATAAAGATAAAATAATTTGACAGCTTGCGTTCTTTTCATGCTACTTCCTACTTCTTGCTGTGTCTGTCTTTCTCTTGGTGCAATTAGAAACAGCCATGCATTAACTAGCCCATCAAGAATGTCTAATAAACTGACTTGCGAAAGGCAGAAATCATGTATGGCTGTTTGGATGCACTAGTTGTAATTACGCGATGTGATGTTTAACCCCCCCCCCCCGTCTTCCTTTCCCTTCCCCTTGTTAGGGAAGAACGCTGAACTCTGAAGCGAGCAATCAAAAAAGAAAAAGAAAATCATTTAAAAGCTTAACTATCAATATAAAAAAGATCTCGACAGAACAGAATAGAGAAAAAAAAAAAGAATAGGCTGTTCAGCAGAATGAACCACACGCGGCAGAAAACGAGGACTGACAGAAGGACCAGGCCTTTACGAGCGTTAGAGCGATTCGTAACGGCTGCCCCAAAATGGCTCATACAGTTAACACGCCGTCGCCCTTAACGACGCGGCTGTCATTTTTTTTTACGTTAGCCTTGCTCTGCGTTGTTGGAACTCTGTATTTCAATGGCCTGGTTGTTGGAAAAGAAAGTGATACAGACTGTACACTAGGCAGCGAAATGGACGGCTTAGTACGGTCTAAAGAGAAAAGAGCAGTGAAAGTGGAGAAGGGAAATAAGGCAAGGCCCGACGTGCGCTGAAGAGGCGAGCATATATTCAAAGCAATGCGCTCCCCTCAATTGCGAACGGTAAGGTAGTGATTGGTACTACAGTGCTCGGAAAGAAGATCGAATACCAGATGTCAAATATTTGTGCATAATTTTATTTGATTTTATTCATAACACGCGTAGCACTTTCATGCTCGAGTAGCATTTAAAAACAAAACAAAAAGAAATCATGCAAGAGGGCACTCTCTTTGGCCAGTCATATGCAACAGCAGCGTGTCAATTGCTCTTTATATGACTGCGTTCCACGTAATGATCTATTTGATTTACTTCTGTGCCCTATAGCTATGCTGCCAAGCGTCCACCACGGACCATTGCTGATGCCAGGCCCTGCCTACCGCTTTCTGCAAATGAACGCAGAGGTAGTAACCATCGCCTGGAAGCGGAGCTTACATCCTCGTCGGTTGAAACAAGTACAATGTATTGCAGGCTGCTGTGGCGCGTCCTAAATGCAAAATAATTTAGCACATTACTGCAATTATCAACGGCCAGTGAAGGACATGTTTTCCCGGTACTTATGTACTGAACTTTTGAGGTTGTGGGGTGAGGTAATTATGAGCCCTACTCCCAGCTAAGAGCCATATATCTGAAGTAAGAAACGTTCCCTCGTGCATAAATTTCACTGCATGCGAATGAATGTAGCTGCTTCAGTGCATGTGAAGCTGCTCATAGTTAGGCAGCCTTGTTGGCACATGCGCTATTCTGTATATAAATATAGGGAACATACGCAACGGTTACTTTCACATATATGCGTACTCACACACAAAATCTCAAATAAGCACTAAAAAACAGACACCGGAAATCGGAGTAAATAAGAAACACTCGCCAAACAATGAAGCAAGTGCTAAAATCAAGACCTAAGGAGTACGACGACGTCCGAAGCATCAGGATGATTGGCACTTCATGATTGAAAAGGAGACGGAAGATGGAGTGCCTGACGGTTCCCAGATGCTGCTCCCGGAAGCTTCGAGTACAGCGATCATTAAGGGCTAGCTTTCCCTTTCAGCCTATTTATTGCTGAGGCGATAAATACCAAGAAAAATTATAATGGTAAAAACGCGAGCGCACTCATAGGATAAATGGCGTAATCATGGTCCCCCGAATGTTTTGATGTAATTTAACAACGAATGTTTTTCCTTTACGCTGCTTATCCGTTTATTTGATACTTTTGGAGCTTAACAAACTTGATGGAATTAGGATATTAATAGCATTTTACTACCGCTTATTTTAAACGGGAAGTAAGGCGTTCTAATTCCGTTACCATTTAAGACAACAGCACAATTGTAGTAATAATACGTGACCTAAAATATGCCCATTTGAAGTGCTTTCGGAAGTACTTTCAGCTTTATAGCGCCACGTTAGGCTGGTGTATAAAATGCTTGCTCTTTCTCAATAAAAAAAAAATATTGTCGCGAGTGAGTGTGCATCTGTGTAGTCTTTCTTGCGTCTCTTTTCACCCTGCACAATTCACGATGAGATGTAGCCAATTCGCCCATCTATGCATTCTTCTTCCACCTATGTTCTTGTTTGCGAAGGCCACATGTCCTGGCAACGCATTTTCAAACGCTTTTATACGTTCGCCTAGCATGAACATGTGCTTTATCAGAGTAAATGACTTTCTATTAGTGACAGGGGGCTGGAACATTTATGTAAAGAACTGGCAACCGTTGCATCAGTAAGGGACCAGTCTAATGGCAGCTTGACCATCATGCGCGTCATGTGTCTACATCATTACGGTGTACTAACAATTTTAAGAGCTTGCATGAACGGACTCACATGCCATGCCATTGACAAGGAAAATTCTGTGGCTGCACCTGACAATAGCAGAGTTAAAAGTTGTTGTTTCAAAATCTTGTGTATACGCAATCACAGTAGGGCTGCCTGCTGGCTTCGGGTGGTTCGCGCCTTCGCCTCATATTCGCCTTATGCAGTACATTGTAAAAACATGCATGCTAAATAAGACTCGTGAATTGCAATTCCTTGCGTACTCGTGGTGTGCATTTATCATGAGAGAACGTTCATTACAGAAAAGCTAAAAACACAATGCGAGTTTTCTATTAAAGCATCTTCCCATACAGAAGTATCAGTGATGCACAAGCAGTGAGCATTCGTCCGGGTGCTCCTCTAGGATTTCATGTGAGCGTGCAGAAAGCTGGCGTGTCTATTACATAGTAACGGGAGAGAGGGCAAGATAACGGCGAAGTATTTATCTGCACATCACATAGATATATGCTTAAAGCCCTCATTAAAGTACGGTATGAATTCTTTCCCAGCCAAAATGCGTGAAATTTAGTACCCGCGTGAGAACGTACATCGACGCTACACGATAATTTCCGCGCAGCAATGTAGTTCCGGAATCTGAGAATGGGTGAAGTTAGGTTAAATGAAGAAGCGGAGCAGATTGGAGATCATGAGGACCTCGATGTGCACTGAGCAGAGAGAGAGTGTGTTACAGTTTTAAACGAGGCGTGATCGGCTTCGGCTTTATTACAATGCTGCCATGCGTGGGGCACGGAATAATATCTGTTCATTCTAGCGCCGATTTAATACCTAGTCAGGCAGTGTTTTTTTTTTTTTTGTCTAGGTGCACAGTCATGCTGACATGCTTTGCTGACAGTCTCACTCTGATTACAAGCTCTGTTCACACACTCTGGTGGTTACGGTACTCATGAGAAAAGTAAGTTTTTCGCCTTAATACGTCGGGGTCAGGTAAAAACAAACTGCCTCATCTCAGTTTGATACATTAGTCAGGAGCATTTATTGAACTGCTTGAAAATCTACTAGCGCGAAAACATGTATTTCGCCTACGGAGTAGTGAGCATGTCCATTCTTTCAAACAGCTTGCAACTTCTGGCTTTTTTCTTTTTTCAAGGCAGTTTGGGATTTCTTTTCCCTCACCGCCGGCAGCACGGTAAGATATTTCTAGGGACAAAACTGTTAAAATTACTTTACTGCTCACCTTATTATCGCTTCCTTAAAAAGTGCGCCTCCATCAGCTTGTCGTACAAAGCCAGAGGCGCGTTTTGAGCCTCTTCGCTGAAACGAGCTGGTGATAGCCTCAAGGAAAATACACCGGCGGTCGGCGAAATGTTGTCAAGATAGCCGTAAGCGATACGAGGCTATCCATGATGGAAGATGAAAGAGGTTTTGCGTGAAAGCTGATTCGGCGATGTATCGCTACACGGCGCAGCTATCTGCGAGTACATTTATGTTTTTTTTTTGTAGTGCAACATATTTGTTTGTCGTGGAATGAATGCACGTGCCCCTAGCACTCTATTCATGACCATATCTATTGAGGCGCAAGGCAGAGAACCTAGCCCCACAGTGAGGTGTACAGAGGACTGGGCTGAGCCCTTGCTTAGAAGAGTGTAAATTGGTGTCATCTGAGCTTAAACTGCTCGTAGCTTGAGCTGAAGTTGGCAGATTTTCTGTGAGGGATATTTTGTATGATATGCACATTCATATATTTTCGACCTGGGCTATTCGAAGACAATAGAAGAGCTCGGTCGAGTTAAGGAGCAGCACCTTGAATTTGTTTCAAGAAGACTACTAGCTTTATTAGCTTTATTGGTGTGTTTGCTGCTCTTATTGTCGCAATATCCTCAAACAGATTATAAAAAATCTGGGCCTATAACAGCGGTTCCTTTGTTCATTATGGGATACTACGTAGACACAAAATTGCTTCACACAAATTCGTCACTCACTCACTCACTCACTCACTCACTCACTCACTCACTCACTCATTGGCAGAAAAAATAAGACATCGAGATGTCTTCCGAAAGCCGGCAAATTGAATTAGATGTCCTTTAGACCTGGGCTTCTTCGAATTGGCCTATTTCTGCTTCTTTTACTGTTATCGAAGTCGGCAAGCGACTAAATGATAAATGATGTCTCTGTGGGCTTTCCAAATTTCACCAACACCAGCATACATGCTGATATTGTGATTATACCCCAGAACACTGCTTGTAGCCTTCATCTTCGACTACCTGCATGACTGAAGGCAGTGTACAGCAGCCTGACCTCTGTAGAGATCGAACTGCAGTAATCACCTGCCCAGCTCAACTTCCTTTCAACGCCCTGCAAACTCTAAACTAGGAGCTATTCAGTCCTTTCCACCTTTCGCTGGCCAGCAGCCTACAAGCTCTCCGCAACGTAGTTGGCCGGCATCACGACAAGCCCATCTGGTGCGCACTCGGGAATAGTCTCTTGTAGCAGACCACTTCCGTACACCGCACCGCGCAGCGGCTACAGAGGCATAGCAGCGTATACTTTCGGCGGTGCCATCCTCATTATGCACCGCGTGGTGCAGTCCTCAGAGTCGACTGGGGAGCGTACGTGGTGTCGGCTCCTTCATGAAGGCTGCTTACGAACAGGGCGACGTCTCCGTGGACAAGCGGACTAGAAGGAAAGGAAGGTCGTATAAACGAAACGCCAGACCGTGCTTGCCGACTTCTTCCCGGTGAGGAGACAAAGAGAAGCAAGAAGAAGCAATGGCTAATGCAAATGCACCTTTCATCCAACAGGCGCCACCACCTTGTCGAGACGACACGTTTGTATGCTGCCTGTATACAGGCTGCTCGCCCACCTTCTCCTGTTAGTCGTGTGCTGCGTCCTGTTACAGAGTGAAAGAAAGCCGGCTGACGACGACAGCAGTGATGTCGGCCAGCTGCTGCATATTGCAGTAGCAGGGAGTGAGCTGCGAGGAGACATTCGCAGCACACCGGTGCGTATTGAGTCCTAGCACACGGTAATATCTACAACCTCCCAGGCTGCAGCCGCATCAGTCGTGATGCTTACGTACATATATCCCTTTGCTTTCGTAATCCTTTCAGGCTCCGCTTGGAGAAAAGGCACTTGGGACTAACAAAAGCTGCAGAATAACTTAATCCGATAAGCGCATGTTTCAGGATTGGTGAGAGGAAGGCTGAGTAGTCGGCATGAGGACCACAGCAAACTGGTGCGGCAAGCTCACAGAAGCGCGCACCGATAGGGGATAGGTTTTCTACCTGGCGAAAAGCGAAAAAAAAAATGCTGATGGTAGGAAGTGATAATGGTGGATGAGGGAAGTGTTCTCTTAAAGGGGCCAGAATAGCTATTTACAAAGTCTAGAAAGCTAGCATGAGCAATATGTGTCCTATCAACTACCTACGCAACACAAAGGTTTTTAAGCCAGCCTCATTAACATCGAACACAACGGCGATTCAAAATAATGCTCCTTCTCTCTCCTTTCAACTCAGCGCACGCTCAGCGAGTGGGCGCGCCAATCAAGCCCCACTGACATCTACGGGAAGGAAGCTTGTCGGGAGGTGCCGCTTTAATTTTTTGCTAGCGGTCGCCAAGAGCAATTTAAAAATTTGTTTGTAAATTATAGGCTCCATGCAAAGCTCTTAAATTTGCCTCCAATACTCACAAAGACCGCTTCTATGAAGTTAGTACATTAGAGTATGAAAGGATATGTTTTCTGGCATGTGGTCGCTACACCGAGTATATAATTCTTACTGCTATTCTGGTGTGCCAGCCTACCAGCGCCTTTCCAGCGTGTTAAATCTGGAGTGTGTTCGAGTCATAGGCAGCGTTGCGACATCGGGTAACGAAATGCGGTGGACACGTTTTCTGATAAAACAGCTCAATTAGATCCTCTTGTTTTGAACGCTTTTCTTAACCAAATCTACAGCCGGTTGTAGGGAGAGGGCAACCGCACAGAAGCCATCGTGCACAAGGATACTTCGCCTTTTTTGCGTTTCGTTTTTCTAAACGCAAATTCCATGAACTTTTAAACCTTGTAGAGCACATGCGGCTGTTTGCTTTCACGCCATGGCAGAAGAGCACGGTGCCACATCGGGATTAGTTTACAATCCTTTGTGTCCGAAGTATATTTAATAAAATAAAAATTAGTTCTGGTTTAACTCTGATTAACCTTAGTTGAGTTGCGACAGCAACGGTTGAAGCTTCCTTTGCCTGCTATCACGCCCTATCAGTGAAAGGTACTACATTATCGGGAACACTTATAGCGGTGTACATTGGGCGAACAGGAGCACCTTTAACGTCACTAAAAGTGCTCTCGCGAGTTTCGGCGCCTACCAGTGGTCGAACAGGAGCAGTAGCATTGTGTTCTATTGGCAGAGGAGGCGCACTTTTGGGGTCTCGAGAGCAGCCGAGAGCAGTCCTCGGTGCTCCGTCGCCAGCGGCGGAGTACAGGGAGAACAGAGGAAGTCACGTGACCTTTTTGACGTCACTTCCGGTTATTCGCCCGGAGCCCCGGCCCCGGGCAGGAAGGTGATGCCTGACGTCACGCGCTCCCCCTCGCTATGCTGAGTAGCGTGAACGCGAGTGCGGGAAAAGTTTGATCACATAACGCCTGACGTCACGCGCTCCCTCTCGCTACGCTGCTCTCCGAGCAGCGTGAATGTTCTATTGGAGAGCGCGTGTTCTCGTGCGTTGCTTTGGCTGCTCGTTGCTCTTGCTGGCCCAATAGAAACCGGTATTAAGCTCATCCTTTAAGAGTATGACGCGAGAGCGTAAGTTGCCAGTCTTCTTCTTCTGCCCCTTCTCCTCCTCCTCGGCTGTTCAAGATCAAGCGTGACCTCCACCGGGACCATGTGGCGGCTCGAAACCTGGCGCAGTATTGCTATCGCAATAAAACTGTTGCGCACGGTAATCGCACTGAATGCTTGCAGGCCGTATGCCCTCTCCTGATGCCATGACCACTGTGATTAAATGGTGATTGCAGTTCTTACTCAGAAGTTGTAATCATAATGTGTGCAAGCTGATTTATGTACCTTTTCTAAAGCCGAACTCCTGAAATCGGCCTACGTCCGTAGTAGCGCTACCATTGTGAGAGCTTGCAGGGTTACCCATGCTACTTTTGATTGCCTTATTGAATAATATGGAGAAGGGAAATATCTCCAACAGTTCGAGGGAATGTGAATAAAGTAAAAAATGGGGAAGTGCATGTACGCACAAAAAACTTGGATGATGGAAACTTAGGTTCGCTTTTAAGGGTGTGGCACGACAGTGGTAATGGCTGCCATCTGTGCGCGAGTTCCCTTAAAGACCTTCGTTCGATAGCAGGCACTTTGCTATCAATTTAATCAATAACCCTTTAACTGTACCCTTATGTCTCACTTGAAGAAAAACACACATTCGTAAGTTACTAGGTTATGTCAAATACTGCCCGACAGAAATATACATATTCGCTTTAACCAAACCTTGTGAAAGTGTCTGCTCGGCCTCTGAGGCAGCGCGTTTTATTTGGGATCGAATGGTTCCAATATCACTCTGTCATCTGAAAGGAGCTGCCCGAGTTGGCAACTCCTGCTAACTCGGCCACGTCACGCGGTCCTGTGACGTCAGCCAATTAGACAGCCAATCAGTGTCCTGTAATGGTGGCCATTGGATAATCCTTAAACAACAGTTTAATGTTACGCAAGGATATACCGAAGTGGGAAAGGGGTTATAACTGCCGCAATATAGAGTAATATGATAGTGTCCCTATATGTATTCAGCACTGGCGCGCAGTAACGTCACAATGAACACTGAATGCAGTGACGTGGACAATCTGATCGCGTTCCTGCAGCTAAAAGGTTTGCATTAATTTCCGTTAAGTTATTTGTTTGTTTTTGCCTTGTTTGGTCACTTGCATAACCATTCCTGATCTCTATTTATTTTTGAAATTTGTCGCACGCGAGAACGGACGCAAATTGTTAGTTTTAAATGCTTGTTTTTATCGAAGAGAATCTCAATAAATGGCTCTGTTATTTTCACTCTCAAATAATCATACGGACTAATAACGTCACAAAGAACACTGAATGCCGTGACGTGGACATTCTGATCGCGTTCCTGCAGCAAAAAGGTTTGCATTAATTTCCGTTTAGTTATTTGCCTGTTTTTGCCTTGTTTCGTCACTTGCGTAACCATTCCTGATCTTATTTTATTTTTACATTTTGTCGCACGCAAGAACAGACACAAATTGTTCGTTTTAAATGCTTGTTTTTGTCGAAGAGAATCTCATTACATGGCTCTCTTATTTTCACTCTCAAATAATTACATGGACTAAATCTGGTGGAAGCGTCATTTTCAAACATTTTTTTTTTTATTTCAAGTGCAAGCGGACTGTAAACCGCCCCATAGTCGTGCACTATTCTTGACTGTCCAAAGTACTAAGGACACGCATAACTTTAAAAACCAAACCCTGTACACGATATAAGAGTCATCGAACACTTTTAGCATGCTGTGGGCTGTTTTATGATTACCGTCCCCGGAGTAGGGGGAGCCCGCGCACAGTTAGTGTCCACGCGCAGATCGCTGTAGGCACCTGAATGCGGCGAGTTATGCTTGCTGTTTTGGGATCACTTGACACGTGAGCACTAACGGCCGATGGACTCACGGTATTTCGTTAACGGTAATACGGCACATAATAGGCTACAACTCTCTGTTCGGACATGAAACTCCAGCTGCGTAAGTGGCGGTGCTCTTAAAACCGATGCTGGTGCTGCAAGGAAATAGTAAAGAGTAGAGCTGCTGTCAGTGGCCAAGTAAGTTTGTGGAGAGTCCGCTTTGTCACACTGCCCGATGCCACCGGGCAGTTTCTACGCACATAGAGCGCTCTCATCACGCACTTGCCCAGAGGTAGAGAGGGCGTGCCTCTTCACTCAACCGTCTTTCTATTTTTGCTGTTGGTGCTCGCGACTTCTCCGCTTAGGAGGAACGGGTGCGCAGGAGCGCACGTGTTTGGGGAAGTAGGGATATAGAGAGGGAGAAAAGGGAATGTGTGCGCTGCGCCTCCCGGCTTCCGCCACGCGCGGAATGGGGATGCGGGTGGCACGCTCACTCGGGGACCGAACTCGTTGTCGCAGCGTCGTTAGAATGTTGCCGGCCAAATGCGGCAGGAGACAACGTCATTACGAAGCACTTATGCAAATGAGGACCCTTAGTCATCGTACTTCCTTCCACGGGGTAAAGGAGGGACGCCGAGACGACGTAACAAACGGGGTGGTGGAGGAGATGAGGGCAGCGAGAACGGTTCCGCGAAAGGACAGGGTTAGGGAGTGGGGAATTGCGGAGGGAACTGAGGAAGCAACATTGGTGAGAGAGCAGAAAAGGTAGGGTGAATGGGAGAAGAGATGTCATCGTGGCGAGACAGCAGCAGTCGTGCCGAAATTACTTCCTTCCAGGAAACGATGGACGCACACGCCATTGCCGCAGCCAGAGTAGTGCGCTTCGCCTAATGCGGACACACCCATTGTTAAGCGAGCGCAGAGTTGTTTCACTCTGTGGAAACGAACTGCGGTTGTCCTGTCCGCTGGGTAAGTTTGTAGCAGCGGGACCGGGTACTGACGTCTTGCAGTTTGCAGTAATTTACATCGCCAGATAAGGGCTCAAAAGCAGCGTGTAGCTTTTTGGGATCCTGAGCTTAATATTACTGGTCATTAAAAAAATGAAACGATGGAAAAGCTGTGGATACTTTGTACTTTAGTTCATCTCCACTTAATTAGGCGCCGCAGAAAGGACTGTCTCCTAGAAGGCTTTCACCGGGTATTACAGGTCATTACAGAAAAATGGTTGGTCTAAAACATAATACATGACCGTACATACACAAACTACTGCAGTAGCGCAGTACCGCAGCACCACATTGCATTAGATTATATACATTCGAGCACATGCAATCTGAAAAAAGTATATGTTATTTGGCTCATAGCGAGCGAACGAATTTCTGGGACGCTTAAGCTCTGCATTGAAATGCATGATGCGACAGCGTTAAATGCTTCTATGATTGACTTTACTTGATGATACTCTATCGAATACATGAACTTAACTTAGTAAATAAATTCTAATTTGAGCCTCTATTGCCTCACAATTACTCTTTAACATGCACTCATAAGCTACTACTTTATGTTAAAGGCCACATGACATATTTATAAAGCACCGTTTAGCTAAGTCATACAAATGTATCTACGTGGCTTTAGGATAGCTTGTCTGATTAGGGACAGAAGGAACTTGGAGTGTTCTGTTCTGCTCATCTTTTCATCCCAAAACCGTAGCTGGAGGTCCTGCCAAAGTAGCATCTCATGTGCTCTCGTATCGTTGTACAACATGACGACCACTCCATGCCCGGTCATGTCAGTAGCAGACTACCGCCTTTACTCTTCTCTTTTTTTTTCTGAGGGAGGGGGGAGGAGGCACGTGAGGCTTTTTCCTGGCTCGCTCCATAACTTTAAGCTCATGAGCATGGTGTAATGCAGAATAGTTTCTGAGATGTATACTCACAAAGGAAATATTTATGCGTGGTCACGCAAGCAGTTAAGCGAAAAATATTTAAACACAAGGGGTCATGTTTGTTTCCCCTTAAACACAAATGCCAGCAAAACTGTCCAGCGACGAAGCACATAAATATATATATATATCTTCATGAATTCGCATCGCACTTATCCCTACGACTAAACGTGTTCAACGTATCCTGTCTGCCGTATTAGACGAACAGAGAAGTGGAAGGAAAAGGTATCGCCATAAGTTAGAATATTTTTTATTGTGGGATGTTTAGCACTCGTGCCACAAGAACGATTTACCGGTTGGCTTGTTTAGAGCGTACTTGAGAATAATTGAAGCCATACAGGAGCGACATACGTACACGCAAGCGCAAATGACATGTATATTGGGTCGCGTAGCAGCAATGCTCGAAACGTAAGAAAGAAATACCCAAACTGAAAAAAAGGTACGTGAAGTAATCAAATATCTGCGAAATGATGAAACGGAAAAGAAACATCCACATATATCATCTAAAGGAAACGCACGATAACTGAGTACCAAGCATAGTATTCGATTCTGGTGGAATAAATGCCATTGTCTTCTGTAGTCTAGGTTCAAGTCTAGTAAACGAAATTTGCCACCAGACAGGACATTCTAGTTCCGTACAACTCTACCATAAACGTCATTATCTTTATCAACATAGTTAAAATACCGGACCGCTGCGCAAGAAGGGGAGCTCCCCAAAGCCATTGGCTTGCTTAATTGGTTTTAGTATGACCTCTTTGGCAGGTCTTTTAGAGCCGACTCTGTCCAGGTGCCTGTCGAATTGGTTTCGTTCACAACAACTTATAGAATGATGGCTGGGCGACCGTGAAGGGCCGAGGACTTGCAAAAGTCTTGTTCAGGCCTTAGCTAGTGGACCCAGTGCGGACCCCTTGCATAGGAGAGAAGCATGCGATCCCTCTTTATGCTGCTTGCAGATGTAACGTGTGTTCCGTGTTCGCCGAACCATTGTTCGAAAAAAACGTTTTTTTTTTATTTAATCGCGGGCTCCAAGAAGGGCCTGGAACATTGATGGAGTGTAGCGGTAGGACAAGGCTACAGACGAAACACTCACTAGAAACGCGCACGAATGGAGCTCGCGCTTCTCGAAGGGGTTTAATTAGTTTTTTTGTCTCCATAAAATAAAATATGTACGGGGCAGAGGTGGCTGCCGGGATAGAACGAGCTTTCCGAACAGAGGCTGGGCGTCGTGTGCACCATTGCATTGTCAGGTATTACTTTTATGGTGTTCTTGTCGACCGGCTTCAAATAATTTGCAGAAAACTTTGAGACGGATTTTTGAGGAGGGAAGCTGGCATCGAAAGATACTCCGTGAAGCATGTGCTATCAGTCGCGCCGCCGAAAAGTGGTTAATTAGTTCTTTTTCACCCTGCTTACAGCTAGCGGGTCTCAGACGCCACCTATAAGTATCTGTTGTATTCTACGGTTGCTGAAGGAGCGTTTCTGGATGTTTTAATATTTTTGTCACATTTTATTTTGGGGAAGTCTGTATCTCTCCATCTTTTAAAGCGGAAAATTGAGAGCAACTTCGTCGAGTACTTGCTTTGCTCGCAAGCCAGTAACCCTGCGGGTATCGACGGGCCATTGGGTATTTCAATTTTCAGTCGATCGTTCTGATTTACTCCAGTAAGCTCATTTCAATGGAGAAGTGTACTTAAGAGCTGCTTTTTGACGCGAAACGCTGATCCATTTTCGAGAATGCTGCTGTGAACAGAGGCTGATAGAACTCCGTGCAAAATAGTCCGCTGACACGAAAGCTTGATTGGAAAGACGGGCTTTGTGATAGGCAGATCGACGCTAGCATCATTCTGGCCTTTTACGTTTTTACCGTGTAATAAAGTGCTTACGGTATGCGAAGAAGTTTTCTAGTTCGTTCCTTTAATGTGTCGTCGGATCACCTACCACAAGGAACAACATTATCATCCGACGTCTACCATCAAACATTTACACACACAATCCCAATCAATATCAGCCTCAATATACTCCGTGTACTATACTCAGTGCACAGTGACGATCTACCGAATATACCCTCAATTAACCTTGTCCTGTGCCATTTGCATCAGCCTAATCTACAGAAACTTTCTGATCCAATGCGTGCGCTTAACTTTCTGGGCTTCCGTTGTCACGTTTGCCTTCACTCGGAATCTAAACAGGTACCCTTAATGACCGTCGGTTGTATTTCCTTCGCATTATCTGCCATTCCTATGTCTATTTCGTGATTCCTACTAGACCGTCCGTAACTCGTGTTTCTTTTCCCAGACCCACTCCACTCGCTTCCTGTCTCTGAGTTAAACCTATCGTCTTGCTTTCGATAGCTCGTTGTAGCATCCCCAGTTTGTGTTCATACCTTTTCGTTGGCCTCCAACCTTGTGCCACATAAGCTTGTACCGCTAACAGCTGCTATATACACGGACGTGAACCTTCACCCTATTTCCAGAAGTCTTTGTGCCAATAGGTTTACTGCACAAGCACTCGAGGAAATTAGCCAGACAGCAGATTTATTTGTATTACGCAAGCTTGCCATAAGGCATATCATAAAAACTCATGTAAATTATTTTCTGTAATGAACCAGAAAAGGCTACTGCTCTTATTGGTGTCGGTGAGCCATTTGGAGAAGTCATGTTCCCTTGGTTCGGTTAGTCATACTTCCCGCAGAATTTTGTTCTTGACGCCCTTGTCCCTGCACAAGGCCACAGCATGTGGCGAACATCCACTTCTGCAGCTGGTGTGGAACACTTCGGGCATGTGGTGGGTCCGATGTTTTCTTGAGATTCCCATCGACATGTTTCCGACGGGATAAGGGCTGCCCCCGCTCTTATCCTTCTAAGGGAAACCTCCTCCAATCTCGTTAAGTTATGAGGGAGGGGTAAAGTACACGGGGGAATGAGGGCACGTGATTTTTCCCTAAAGAAGATGCTAAAATGGGAACAGCGGAGCGGGCATCAAAAGGAAGCCTGGTGGGGGGTGTATTAGTGTTTAGAACTTCGTGTGCGAGGTGGTAAACTTTTCTCTGCTCAGCGTTCTCAGCATCGTCTTGTGTCCAATGTATCTGGATGCGTATCTTTTTTTTTTTTTTTTTTTTTTTTTTTTTACTGAGTGCGCGGATTTCCTGGGTTACACAAAGTGTCTGTCACTTTATTCAGTTGTTTTATGGCGGCTAAGGACTCTGTATAGATGTGGGCTTCTGTTATGGAATCTATTTTATATATGGCCTCCATGGAATCGCGGATTGCATAGAGTTTCATCACAAGCGGGTCTGGGTATTCTGAAATATTTTCATTATGTACCTTTAGTTCACTATGTGTTGGGCTAGTAGCTGCTGTTCTACCGTCATTTTCTATAATTGATGCGTCCGTATATGCAATGCAGGTACCTGGAAGTACATCTACCAGAGGCTGAGATGCTAGCTTTTCTTTACGACGAAGCCGAGTAGTCTTGTTTGTTGTAATAGTCGTGAATTCCCACAGAGGGGTGTCAGCCATTGGTGGTGTCTGTACTGCCACTTCGTTATACAAGGAGGCTATGGGCATAACGTACTTTCGCTTCATATTCCTTGTTGTCTCTCGGCGTTCAATTAATTCTGTCAACGTAATTTTCTGTGCAAAGGCTTGGGGAATAGAAATAGATTTGTTCTTGCGCTGTAAAGCGGTCTTTGCCAAATGCTTGATAGTCGTAGGAGATGCACCCTTCACAGGCTGCTGGGAAAGATGGCCGAAGTTTTCCCAGCGGCCTGTAAAGGGTGCATCTCCTACGCCTACCGAGCATTCGGCAAAGACTGCTTTACAGCGTAAGAACAAATAATTTCGGGAGAGCAGTAATTGTCCGCTTAGCAAGGAAATTCATTGCCAGCCCAAAGCGATCTGATCGGCGCGTTCAATCCCACCGTTTTAATGAGAGAGCAATGGATGATGGTGCTACAATCAAAGACGGTAACGTCTTTGAATAGAAGTGTGTCTAGCCCGGTGCGTTAATTGAATATCCTACCGCGGTAGAGATTTCAGTGTATGAAGTAACCACTTTTACATTCACCTGCTGCAGCTACATATCTGCCGAGAAAATGTCAAATGCGTTCTCACGAACTTTTCAGTTATATAAAGATTTGCTCTTGTAACATTCGCATCTCCTCATTGCCTCTTGCTCACTGGTACATTTATTAACTTGGAGCCTTATTACGATATAAAAAAGGGGTTCTATTTAAAAAAAACGCAGGTAACTACATCGCACAAATTCGTTCCTGCTTCGTCTTGAACACACTTTTGCACCCCTCTGCTTCTCTATCACCTGTAACGAAGTTAGGGCAGCATAGTTATTGATGCTTTTCTTATAATTGGTTCTACTACAACATTTACATTCATCCTTACTATTTATGCTACATACACAACTTTTTTAGAAATAGCATAAATTACTCTTTGATTTAGTGCTTCTATTTTAAACATATATTAAGAGTATGACCTGGTGTTGTGATGCGAGCTGAGGTGATTGATTTTGTTGCATTTACTTCCGAAGCGGGAGTGCTGAATATTGTATATGCTTATGAATAAGATTATTAGTTTTGATCTTCTTTTTGACTTATCAAGACGGAAGTTTCTCCTAGGCATCGACATGCCTTTGAATAAATTAAACGGTCTGAATTAATAACCGGCTATCAGTTATATCTGTGTACACATCAGATAGAGCCACGAACCTAATGAACAATTTCTCGATTGCAGGACGTCAACGCTAAAGGCTTATTAAATCGATTGCGTTAAAGGCCCCGCACACCACAAAATCAACCGTCGTCACCGGCGTTGTGGGCGAACCTTAGCGAGCAAGGCACTGGCAGGCGATAGATGGCAGATCACATGGGCCAAGCACTGATTGGTAGTAGGTATGCTTGACAGTACGTTTGGCAGGAGCTGTCAACTCAGGCTTCTCCTTTCACAAGGGAGAGGGTTATCACAATTGTTTCCTCTACGCCACGCGTGCATGTTCATATAGGTTTGTTAGAGGGGGGTTTATATGTTCGGTGGTAGTCGACGCTATCGTGTCATACTTTTAAAGACGGAGCTTGAGTGTCCTCCACAATTTTTGTTCGGTGTGCACGTCAAGGCGAGATTGTAACCGAGAAAATAAGGTGCACGTCAAAGAAAAAAAAAAATCATCAATTCATATAAAGAACGACAATGCTAAACAGTTGGTAAATATGTATATCGATTCTTTCTTTAATTTGTATTGACATATCGTACCTTGTTAGATGACTGACGTAATTTGCTGCAGTTATTACATTCTTAATTATCAGAAACAACGCTCTTCACAAATCGCCACCGCTAAACAAGGGCTAGGCGTTCATCTAGATCAAGGCTCTCTCAAGGCTGAATATTTTGTCTGAGAGTTTATGCGAGGTGATTTTGGCTTAGTAGCTTCTCAAAATTAGCACCGAAAGGTAACATACACGTAGGCAGAATTGCAAACATATTTTCTATTTTTTTAAACAGAACTGCAACATAAAAAAAGCATATTATTTCAAAGTCGAGCTGCCAGTCCAAAATACTTTCGGCGGTAAAGCCCCAGATTAACTTCCAATGTGGTACTAAGCACAGTTTCTTTTCCGTGGCGCTGATACGATCAGATAATTGTAATTCTCTCGGCTTGTTTTCTCATAAAATCTTGCTCCTCTTCAGTAGGTGGCGCAGCTTAAGCAGAAGGTGGGACATTGCACATGTGAAAGAAGTGAATAAAGCTTATTTCAGTGGTGCCCAGTCTCGAAAAGCACCATGGTATAATATAAGGACTCCTCAGATCCCCGCAGAGACGCGCAGTCCTTTCACAGTGGTGTCTATACCTCGTGATCCAAGCCCGGTGCACCCAGCATTTTCCCTCCCTGGATCAGTGAGAGCGTGAAGGGGCTGAACGAGCAGATGAGAATAGATGTGCTGTGTCCGCTGGCTTGCCGCAAGTTTGTCTCCACACCACTGGTTTTCTCTTCCACTCTACTTCCCCTGTTCGACGTTTCCCCATATACAACCAATCGCCCGACAGCCAGGCTTGGGAGCCTATGATCACGGCAGGGTCACCACAGATGGCAGCGTGGCATGGTTGGGCTTTAATCTTCGCTGTTTCTGTCTTGCTCGGCTGGGTAAACACGTGGCAACATTACAGGCGGGTGGCCCGCGATTCGTTCATCAACGCCTGTCATCCCGTCGACCAGAGTAATCAAATTAACTCACCCGCAAGCTGGCTTTGCCGCGTTTCGTGATCAGCTTCAAGGCG
>JAJIZL010124696.1:110863-127964 GCA_023969395.1 Amblyomma maculatum | reverse complement strand
GGGGGGGAGGTATTGGCTCCCGTCCCTGATCCTTCTTGCAGATTCTCGTTAGTCTGCATATTCTTTGGCACTCGTTTATTGTTTCGTAATTCGTGGCATTATCTCATACATGTTAACTATCCTACAATCGTAAGCTGCGAGACTATAGAAAAAAAACCGCGCAGAATAGATGTAAAGCCCCGCTTTATTCCAGCCCAACGAATGTGCCTGGGTGGACTCGAAAAACGTATGAGGGACTTTAGCGACTTAAGTAGTCAAAGGCGAAAGCCTGAGTGCCACATTGTGCTACGCAACTGGCACTAATGAGCAGTTAATTGTTTAGTAAATAACTAATTGGTAATCAAGTAGGAAATAAATAATTGCTTAAACAAATATTTATTCCTTATTTAGGTAAAATGAATTACCTGATTATTTATCACTTGGTAGTTATTATTTATATAGGGAGTTATTGGTCATTGATTGACATACGGTCATATAAGACACGCATTTGCGCATACTGTGCGGGTGCTCTGTGATTGGTCGAGAACTTTATGACGTTATCCCGCCTCAGCCAATCAGAATGCCGCAAAAGCGGGACGCATTTTGTCCATGACATCATGAGCCATTAAAGGCTTTCGCCTTAATAAGGACCTGCGATCCAACAGTCCCGGAGGATTCAATTCTTATCTCCCCCTTACATCTGAAAGTAATAGGCCTTATTGGCACAGCTTGATACCTCGGTAATGTTTTGCTGTCTCTTGACGTCATTCGACGCGGAGACTGATCAGTGGTCTCAGTGTCGCGTATCAACTAGCGTTCAACGCCGGTGACAGATTTTCTGCAAACGGGCCTGAGGCAGTATCACGTTTAAATTGTGGCAAATTAGGTTGCAGAAAGGCGTTCATAAGCAAGAACTATTCAGCACGAACTCCAATTGTGTACTGAAATTTGTTTAAATAACAAGCAATTTATCTAGATTTGCCTGCGCAGGCACAGACGGTTATTAAAAGCAGGTAAGAGACAGCAACTCTCTGTTATAAAGTCTAATCACTGACGTGTAACTCGTAGATTTTGTTGCTTTATGTATGATAGACACGCTTCGAGGAGTTCTCGCGCTCAGTTAATTCCGATTGTACTGTAGAAGAATACTAAACTGTGTTTCTTTGATCTTGCGTTTGTGCCCGATGCAAATTTTTCGGGATGATGCCGCCTCATATCTGATATCTATCTCTCGTGTTCACTAAGCCAAACAGTTACACAACAGCCTTTCAGTCCAATGTAAAATTTTTCACATGCCAAGAAGTGTTGGTCAGTGAACAGAAGCATTACAAAAAGTGCAAATTGCTTAACCTTCTGGTCCTGATTTGTGAAAAGCTTGTCTGCTCCGAATCATTTTCTAACATACCCGCATCGCCCAAGTTACGGCAGAGCTCGATAATTTATGGGTTTCTGGAGCCTAAAAAAAGCAAACTATACTTTTTTGTATCTTTAATGCTACAATGAGGACATTTTAGAAAACTCTGATTCAGACTGGGCTTAGAATGACGACGAACAGTTAAAATCTCAATGTTTTGTCTAATTTTATTTAGTTTCTTTATTGCACACAAAACATCCTGGAAGGGTCCCACAGCCAAAAAAATTTGCTGTAAATTGACCAATGACCATCCCGAGTAGAATTGCGGAACCAGCTTCTGCGGCGAACGCGGCGGTGGCGGCACCTATGAGTCAGTGCGCCGCGGAGGAGTCGGCGGTGGTACCAGCGCGCTAGCTGTGCACCGTGTGACGTCACTCTCTACTGGCGCATGCGCAGCTGGCGCGGTGGCGGCGGCACCTCTGAGTCACCCGCGCAGCGGAGGTGTCGGTGGTGGCTCTGACGCGGTTATCCAGCTATGCTCCGTGTGACGTCACTCACTCCTCACGCGTGTGCCGCTTGGCTCATCAGGGGCTCAGTGACTAGCATAGTGTTGTTTCCGCAACAAAGCTTTTAGAACAACTTGAAGAGGTTGAACTACCATATAAATTACAGAAACCTGTACAACTTTTTCAATAGACAACACCGCGCGATAAGCGCTTTCGACAGTTCATATCTTTTTATTAGAGCAAAATGAAGAGTGCGAGAGAGTAGCATTCACAACAGTCATTTCGGCACGAAGAGGGGCCTTTTGTTTTCATCTCCGCTAAAAGCCGTTCTCTAGTTCTCGTTATTTGATCATTTCACTACTTTGAGCCGGCGTTATATTTGCTGCGGAAATATTTACGGTCTTTCTTTTTTGGCATTTCCCTTACTGAAAGTGTGCGCCCGTGCCACCCAAAACAACATCGAAGCACTAACACATCGAAGCGACGAATGGAATCCCAAAAGGGTGAGCGACGAAGGAACGATTGAAGCCGGGTTTTCCCGGACTGTTACGTACGTACCGAATTTTCTTTCAAACGACCGACATCGAACGACGTTGACTTTGATTTATGGGTCTCGTCACGGAAGTCGGAAGCGCGGTTATCGCACCACCATCATTCTCTTTCCTCACTGCGCCAACCTCCTTTTCGTACTTGCATTTACTGCTCTCACGCACTTTCCTCACTTGTACCACACCCGCTGTATTTTGAAACTTTATGGTCTCAATGTACTTTCAGCCGAATGAGTTTCGCTGGCGACGGAGGAGAAGAAATCGAAGCGATAGAAAACGCCAAGGGAGCAAACAGCCGGCACAATGAAAGAAACGCTAAACAACTCAAGTGATGGGGGTGTCTGAGAAGAAATGAAATATTAAAACAAAGGAGCATGCCTTCATTTTTTGTCCTGCCTGCAACCTCGCCCCTTTAACAATTATCATACTATTTCTCCTCACCCTATATTTTTCATAAAATGATCGATCTTGGAAACACTAAATCAAGTTCATGAATGAATGTATGAATAAAGTAATGTCTACAAACAGTCAGCTGAATTACTGTATCGAATAAAAGTCATCACTCGGCAATCTATTTTTCTTTTCTTTTTTTGTTACGGCGTCCCAGCGTATAGCGGAGTGTTTTGGCCAAACCCTATGAGCTAGCTCACAACCCACTCTCGTAAACAGAAGTTTCACGGTCTCGAGGATATAAATTTCGTATTTTAAATATTGGAACCATGAGCCCGCCAAGCTCCTCCATCGGGGGCGCTATGCTCAGTACAGGGGGTGTTTGGCGTCTATAGAGTAATATATACTCGAGCCGTAGCAGATGAATCTTGTCGTTATGCCAACAGGCACAATTTCGGGTGCCGCTTCTTAAGCGAGACGGGTGCCAAAACTTTCTTTTGACTGGTAGGTTGGTATGTGGTTTACAGAGGGTTAGCCCCGCTAAAGAAAATCTCTTTTTGAATCCTCTCATATTTGCGATTTTCCCTAAAGAGCATTTAGAGGGAAGCCGGAGGTGACGCGTTGGCCAGGTACATGGAGTAGAGGTGTTTCTCGGAGCTTTCAATATGAGTCAAATTAACTGTAATTAATACTATTTTCTTTCCTTCAGGTAAGACTAACTGTTCCTCTTAAGGAACAAAAGCTCTTAAGGTAAAGAACAAAAACCCTTTTATCCTGGAGCCAAGGTTTGGCGAGGAGCGTGTCGCTATGAAGTTTAAAAAAGAATGACTTGACAAAGGGTCGAAATGGCAGCCTTTTAACTCTGGCGTATACACAGTATCTCGAGCGATAGATAGGCATTGACAACATGCTATCAACAAGATACCCGTAGAGCTTCCTTCTGGAGACAATACACACATACTCTCATCAAAAGCGCTTCCTTTGTGCATTAAAAACGTAACCATTTCGCGGAGGTAACCCCTTAGTCTCGTCTTTTTGACGCTTTACGATGACACGACAAAATCTCGTAGGTATTCACAGAACTTGTCTTGATGCACTGCACGCAAGAACGCATCATTCCGGTCTCTCAAAAAGATAAAAGGCGATACAATCTGCCCCAAAAACAAATGGACGAGGCCGCGACCACCAGTCTTTAGCGGCTGAAACAAGTTTGTGAGGCTCGTTCGCTTCCTTGTTGACACGCACACAGAGAAAGCGAAAACCCTATGTTGTTTTTACACATTCATTCTAGCCATGAATAATTCCTGAGCTACATACCAGACTTTGGCCACGAGAAACATGTTACAAACCAAGACGGATGAACGAGCTTGTTGGTCATCCATCGTGATAAAACATCGCAGCTAAGACACGCACGAGGAAGTGCCGTGTTTTCTTCTTACGTCCCTGGCTTAGCTGCGCTGTTTTATTACGATGTCACGAACCATTGCACTGTCGCACTCCTTCTATCTACCTTCTCATTTCATTAGTGTGTCGGGTTCTTTTAACGCTGAAGCAGAACACCCAGGTAAATTGTCGGTGTAAGTGACCACTGTATGCTTTCAAAACAAACTGATTTATTGGGCCAGATGCTGTGCGAAAATCCTGCACACTTATCCCAATTTCTGGCGCTGCCTGTCATCTGAAAATAAAGTCGCGCGGCTTCCCTGACGCTTTCTTTGTTCCGGCTGAATATGGCTATATCAACCGCGTAAGATTGTATTTTTACTCCCGTGTACAGTAAACGGAAACATTCAATCCTTTCATTTTTAATAACTTTTAAACAGAAGGGCTCCAGATACACGGCAAAAAGTAAAGGGGAAAGTGCACATCCTTGTCGGACAGAACGATTAATCGTAATTGTTCGGGTGAGCTTTTAATAACTACGCCACGTCCGCGTTCGCGAAAAACATGTACTTTTGCTTGTCTACCGTGAGGATATTAGTGGCGATGACGATGACGAAGCAATTAGTGATAATGACAATGATGATTGTAGTGATAATAATGACGGTGCATTTAGCTGATACTGATATTGAGAAGAAATGTGATGTCAGGCTTTCGCATTTCTGCAGTGTTGATTCAACAGTACTCTCGGAATTTTTGTTCTGCGTAAGGCATGAGTAGCAACCAAACATATGGCTCCTAGCTGCGGATGAAAGTTTGTCGAAAACTAAAGGAGAAACGTAAAAGCTTGACCAGCTTTAATATAAAAGATCACTGGGCGGCTGATAAGTGACAGCTGTAGGAAAGGAACCATGATTTTGGCCCCATGTCGTTCGAAGTTGCTAACATCTGCAGAATAATTCAAATAAAATATAAAAAAATCCAGTCAGCGATATAAACAGAGCAAAAACTGTGTCTGAGAGCCCCCTGTAATGCCGTACGTAGTACAATCCTTCTGAACTTCACAGAACACCAGTTGAGGGACACATGCGTCTTGTCGGTTTCAAATATTGATGACACAATGTCATTTGAGAGCTAGATTGTTTAAAATGTCTTACACACCACGCCATTTAGCGATATTAACAGAGTCGATTGTTTATTTTTCGTAACCTCGAACAAAAAAGAAAGAAAAAAGGAGGACTTCTATTGTAACAAATTTAACGTAACCACGGCTGCGGAGGAAACGAGTTGAAATCAACAAAGGCGCCATTCCTGGCCCTAGCGTAGAGTTCGGACTCTGTAAAGCTTAGCCGCAGGTGAATTTTATTAAGTGCTTTTGCACACAACACATACAGCCAATTTTTTCTTTTCTTAATTATCTACACGACGCGTACGCTAGGAATTTCTACCAATGCAGCTCTTCAGCTGGTTTTGTTAGTCAGGTGGTTGTACACTTATCATTAATGTGAAACTTACAACATAGATACAGTGTCCTTCAATGGACGTGGGTGCTGCCACTATTCGTAAAGACCGGAATTTTGACCAATCAAAACCGTCATTTTTTGATGCGACGGCTACATGAAAAGTTTCGCAACTAGTAATACTAAAGAGCTATGGCCTTCACAGCCAGTCACAGAATAATTATCTCGTTAGATTTTTAAAAATGAAGGGAAAAAGCCTAGTACACTGAGATTTATTAAACGTTAAGGAACTCTCAATATGAAAATATGGCTGTTAGGTTTTCTTTTCCGGTTCGAACTACATTTATTGACTTACTAAAATTATATTAGAGACAAGTAATTACACAGGTTACCACTGTACTCACACGACCAGTAAGACAGCAATTCATCGCTGAAAGGCCATGTCAGTGCCGTCCCAGCTGAAAAATAATCAATCAAACCCTAGCCTGCAGCCTGGTTACTGCAAAGGGCAATGTAAATATTGAAGTAATGATCCGCGCAGCTGAACTTAATCATCAATACAAGAGTCTCTAATAAGGGTTACATCAAATCCAGCAGAGCTTGCGAGGAATTTAAACGTTCGTTTATATTTACTATGAATTATATAATTGTTAGCATTTGTCGTCAGCATTTTGTTAGCATTTGTCAGTCGTTCAGTCGTGTCCGACTCTTCGTGACCCTATGGACCATGTCACTCCACGCTTTCCGGTCTCTCACTATCTTCTTAACATCACATAGCTTCATCTGCAATGCCTCGAGAATGCCATCTAACCATCGCGTTTGCTGCCTACCCCTTCTCCGTCGACCCTCAACCTTTCCCAACATCAAATGTTTCTCCAGCGACTCCTCTCTTCTCATCAGATGACCAAAGTAGCTGAGCTTTAACTTTAGAATTTGACCCTCCAATGAGCAGTCAGGGTTTACGGTCGACAATATTGACTGATTTGATCTTCTGGCAGTCCAAGGAACTCTCAAGATAAGGTATGGCACTAAGTATCCATTTATTGATACCACATAACGGGAAGTATAGAAAGCAGAACATAGCATAAAGGAAAGCCAAGCTTAAACGCTGTTCCTGTTGTTTCTTCCTGTCGTCCCCGTTTGTTTGCGCTGTCTTTTTGGATGATGTATCACCAACTCGCCCGCTTAACTATCCTGTTAAACGCTTTGCATTCGCTTACGTTGCTCTTACTAACAGAGGTACGAAAGTGGTTGTTCTTCTCTTCTGCTTTGTAGCTTTTAGTGCGTTTAATAGCGTCGCTCCTATGGCTAGAGTGACAGGCATGGTACCTCCATGTAGACACCCAGTGTCACATGACGAGTGTTTAGAGAAAGAATTGAGCATGTGCGCTACCTTTATATGCTAGCTACGGCAAAAATAGTGCAAAACTGACTCCCTTTCATCAAATATATATTAAGAGAACCTTATCGGTTTCTGGTGTCAAAAGCCCCTCGTTTCTTCCGCCTCAATCACTATATCGTCCACAAGTTCGTCTACTGTTCGTCCTAGCACGATAGTATTATAGAGTTGTAGTTTACCGTGATCCGCGATCCGCTACCGTGGTCCGCCACCGCGCGTTCCACTGCGCATGCCCAGATCCCCTTGCCGCCGATAGATGGCGCCACATACTAGATGTGGGCACATAGACCTGCTGCATCATGACCAATCAGGACCATCGCGCGGTAGAGGGTCACGGTGGTGGATCGCGGATCACGGTAAGCTAAATATCTCTATTGTCGTCATTGTCGATGCTACCCTTTCTCTGCGGCGTTTATTTTTAGTCTTTCTTAAAGGACAATATAACGAAAAACAATGAAAGGTCTGTTCGTGGCCACTATGGGGAAACATATTCTTGACTGAATTCGATGCATTTTTTTTTCTTCTGTCAGCCTTAATTGTCAGCGGGTGTCTGGAGTACTTGCTTTCTATAAGTGTCTAGGATTGCTCTTTGCACTATCCGTTTTAGCATGGCTAAGAGAAACTTGTAGGATCTAATATATACAGTTGTCCAAATGACTATTTATATCTTACTTCAAGGTGCCGATTCCAAAGTTGGGTGCGTCTGCGCCCCTTGGGCGAAATCAATTTGAGCGACTAATGTTCTTTCGATTTCGTCCGTTATTCGATAGTGCGCAGCCGGCTGTTAAAGAAACGGTGAAAGGTCATAGGAATCTTATTTTAGAAGGTGCACCCCTTTACTGCTTTTTGTGTTCTTTTTTTGTGGTTGGAGCCGTCTAGATGCGCTCACCATCTGGCAGTGAAAAAGAATGGCTTTTGGCGAAAGAGAAAGTTTCCGTGAAGGCAGGAAAGAGAACATTGCGATGATTTTTCGCAATCAAGTAGAGCTTTGGTCAGATAAAGAAGCTGCTGGACAGCATGTGCAAAAATAACGAGACAATCTGCAACACTGTTCTATCGAAAATCAAACCATCTCCAGCATTACATTACTGAACTTTTTTAGGCCCCTATAGGAGCTGTATATAATCCTTGCTGGTTGAGGAAGTGAAACTTGAGCATAACCGTTTGTGAAAGGGGAAATACCTTGACTGAATTATTGCTTGTTTTGGGGGAAGCTGAGTGGCTTTCGTTGTGATGGTGTTTCCTTTTTTACTTTTTTGCATTGCTGCTTTATGTTCACTATATGCGGGACGCTGGGTCAGAATAGGATATATATATATATATATATGTTCCACACCTTTGAAATGCAAACATGAATGCAGAATGTTGTGTGACAGAGACGTACAAATGCCGCATGCACTGCGCACTGCAGTACTAACAAATCAGTGACCTTGATTTATGTAGAAGTATGCCTAGTTTACTTACAAATATGGCCGACTAAACCGCCCCCTGTGTATTGTTAGTCTATAGTTCATAGGCAAACATCCATAGGAAGTAGTTTAAATGCAGCATCTTCGAGTGAACTCCAATGAACGCGCAATAGCTGCAGAAAGAATTGCGGAGCTTGTTTCCTATTGAGCTTCGACTTGAACCTACCTTGTTGCCCAAAGTGTTTACGGCTTCCTTAACAACGGGAGTGATCTCTACCGGGCAATGCTGTAGACCACAGCTGGTTTCATCTGGGGAACGCGCTCTTTTCTGCGGCCTTGACAATCGCTGCGAAAGTAATAGGGCATTTTTGTTTCTTGAGTTATGCTCTCCGCCGCCGCTAGGGGCGCGAAGATCTCACGCTTGCTCCCCGGCTGCGTCTGCTGCAGAAACGACAAATTTAATTCGCGGTCAAGTGTGTCAGGCATAGCATCTAGGCAATGATTGCCATGGCGCACCACCAATAGGAGACAAGGAACAAACACAACGCCTCGTTTTCTATTGTTACGCTGCTTCCTTTCATGCAATGCTTGACCAATTATCCCACCAAATCATGTTGTGCTGTCTGTGCACGTTGCTTTTCATTTTAAAGCTTCATATTTTTTTTTTTTGTAACGCCAGTCGCGTTAGCACTCATTCACAATAGTGATGAAAGCTGCTTGGCGACTCTAAATCAAGAATGAAAATACACTTTTACAACACGGGCGCTCGTACGCTCGTATTATGCTACAGATATCATTGCGACGACTGTGGCTTGTCGCAAATTGCAATGTACTCAGGAAATCCTGCGCAAATTCGGCGCTTTATCCCGACTCTTAAAAGTGCTAGTATCGGCTCTTTGTAACAGGATTCAACTTTTATTAAAGAGCGGTGGTCTTGCTCAACAACTAGGCCTGTTGTGGACGACGTTTAAACTCTGCGGCAGGTGTGAATTGGATAGATGAGGCTGTTTCGCTTCTCACGTTTCTGAAACGAAGGTTGTGAACCTGCCGCACGGTTCATGCGCATCAAATTAAGGGCTCGCGGCTCTTAGATTTTATGCGAAAATACATTCACAGTCGCTTTGCGACGTCAAACTCTACAAACCAAACTAAGCCAAACCAACTTCCAACCCCTTAACTATACATCGTTCGTTCACTTTCCTGTTGACTTTACCTAACTGCTGCTTGTCCCATTATACTGAATGCAGTGCTAGATTTGCACCGTGCTATATTTGGTGTTAAGTACAGAAAAGATTGCGAATATGTAACGTGACTAAACATAGTATAACTTTCAAAAGCCATAGTTTGATATAATTTATCTTGGTTATTTTCAGTAAGGGCATGAATGCAAATGTCAAGGGCTGAGGTGAAATGTCAAAGGTGGAGCTTCTAACCTACCTCCCGATTTTTCCTATTACACCGCGAGGTAGCGTTTTCGCACAGAAATCCCCCTCCTGATCGCTTTTACTTAGGTTTTCTGACAGCACACAAGACTGTAACTATAGTTGAGCCCTGCAGAGGCTGTCACTCAATATTGCTTCGTGGCTTGAGTTTTTATTTTTGTGCTTCGCACTATGTGAAGGTGGCGATGTGCCTGTCAGCACGCAATCCAGGTGGTGCAGCGCATAATAAAGCGTATATCACAGGCGAGGCGTGTTTGCACGACAATGAAATTTCGCGGTAAGGGACGATCGGCAAGCAGCTTGCTTTGCCGATGTTGATTCGAGGCGCCAATTCGGTTCGTTTGCTGGATCGGGTGCAACTGTCTCTTTGTTAATTGAGAGTTCGGCTCAGTTCGTTCGACACATTTGAAAAGTTCTTGCCGTGCCTGAAGGATACCGCGCCTCTAGCGGCGCTAATTAGAATGTGGCGCTTTGTCGAAAATGTTTTATTAGAAACTGCATTATGTGCACACGGATGCCACACTTTCCTCAAACAGCTTTTTAATTAAAATTCAGTTTCTTAGACTAAGTTTAGGAGACAGTAGAAAATGTAATAAGCAACGGCTGTTATGGAAAAACATCGAAGAAGTGCTCAATGCAAACTAGTGTTGCACTGAGAGAATCATTAGAGACGAACGTATCAGTCAAACGCAAAGCGTTTGCATGGCTGCTTTGCTTTCTTGCTGTCGCATCATAACGCATTGGGTAAATAGATGCAGAAAGTCGTCGATTAATTGTCAACAACGTCGCGGCATCACTAATGCTTTCGCATTCTTCCGATGCAGTTTCTGCTGTGACCTCTAAAATTTTTGTTTTTCAAACGGGCGAAACCATACCAGATTGGCATATTAGAGAGCCGGTCTGATAGATCTGACATAAGCGAGCTATCTTGCTTGGCGTGTGGAATGTCAAACGATGCCTTTGTTATGTAACAGTTTATTCCGGTTTGGTTTGGTTACCTCTATGTTAGCCGCATTTCACTCAGAAAGTTCCGCGGAGTGAGAGCTGAAAAATATTAGTCTAAGACAGCGCTTCCTTGGCACACCGCTGAACATCGTGTCATCAATTTTTATTCGTTGTTTCTAAGAAAGGACACTATATTCTAGGCACTAAATAGCCCCACAATTCCGTTCAGTCGGAGGTTCAAATGTCACTGACATCGCTGACTTCTTGAAAGCAACTTTAGACACTTAGAAAAAAAAAGTATCGAAAGTAACATGTACAATCGTAGACGCTTCGTCACAAATGAATAATACCGTTTTAATAAACTGGAGAAATTGGGTAATTTCTATTTGTGCCAGCTTGGCTTAGTGAGTTCGCCTCAGCGAAATCGATTGCTCACCTTTTACAGTTTTATTTTGTTTTTCCATGGGCTTTGGTGGCATGATAATGCTGGAATTTCGGCGTGCGTACACAAAGAAACGCATAAAGACCTGACGGGGAATAAACAAGCGGCGACGGGAGGCTCAGAGGAAAGCGAGATTGATTCCGGTTTGAGTGGACGCCTAAGTACAGGAGAGTTCCACCGGCACGGCCGTATTCACGGAGTGCTTCATTTATTGGCGAATGCCACTTTCCTCAGGCATGGAGAAAAGTGAGCTTCCGCCTTTTATGGCTGTCGAACGGGTGCGGAGGCCTTTGTCTCCGTTCTCCCACTTTGGCTATACGGCTCTCCGGAGTGCCATACCGCCAGTGCGCCGACTCGCGCGTGGAAGCGAGCGTAGGAAGATTTATTAATCGGACGCTCGGAATTGCTTCCAGCGTCTGTCGTTCGCTGCCTGCGCCGGAGAAGTTATTTTATTGCCACCCTCCTCCCTTCCTAAACCACACTTTATGTTTAAGTGGGCCCGAACGGCTGAGCTCAGCAAACACGGCAGTTCGGCTCTGCGTTGGCTTTATGCCGCTTACTTCGAAAAAAAAAAAAAAAAAAAGGGAAAAAGCGGGCACCCCCGAATGGGGGACACTACGGTGGAATGAATTGGGGAACGATCAATTCTTTTATTAGTTTTGTTGAGGGGACGCGGCGCCAGCAGTGCCACCATTCTGTGACAGGTTCTTTTTTGAAGGAAAAGAAATCTCTTATAGGGGTTCAACGGCAGTGAAAGAAAACGGTGTTTAAAACGAAGAACGAAACAAAAACTAAGCAATGCGGTGCATCCTACTGACTACGAAGAGCCACAAAGGTTACTGCGTGCTCTCTGAAAGTTTGTGTACTCAATGAAACGTGGGCAGCAGCAGGGAAATGTACCCATAATGCTCTTAAGTGCACGTCGGGTACGGGTGCGGATAACAGTATAACAGAGAAATAAAATCGGGATGAACTCGATTTGGAAACAAAAGCCTGCCTGCTAGTGAAGCATTCTCAGAGCGCTGACGGGCATCGAAAAGCGATAAAAACGACCCTGGCGATTAGCTTAAGCGCACATTGGAAACAGGCGAGCTGCGGAGGCAAGCTTTTGCCGAAGGTCAGTAATAAAACAAAAATAATCGTCAATTGCAAAGAGTTGCATCCGCTGTCATCTCGCGCGAGGTCACAATTGATTTCGAGTGGGAGCACTAAAGTGTGGTCACGTGCTCGCATAAAATAGTGTGCATAAATCTACAAGCGCCGCGAGTACTAAAGGTAGCTTCTGGACGGCACTAAACAGGAAACACAACGTGACACAGGTGAAGTGTTTTGTGTTATTTTTAGGAAGCGATGTCAAGAAATGCTTGCAATTCCGTATATTGGGAAGCAATATACGGAAGCTTCCCCTTCAACAAAGCAATGGCGCTGACTACAGCGCATGCGCTGCTTTCTAACGTTTCTAAAAAGAGTGCGCGTATAACTCGAAAGGAGAAAATACCTGCATCAAATACAAACAATTTAAAGAGACGGAGACTCCGGTTTCTTAGAATAAGTGGAATGAAGCAGTCAAACGTTGTTTTGTTCATATAAGGCAAAATAAACACTATATGCACCTGCTTTATTCAATGACCGCGGAGAAAAACAGGCAGGACCGCGAAACGTCAGAACTTCACCAGCTGCTACTGCCCGCACGTGGAATGAAAAGGAAGTTTTCAGCTCAGTTTTTATCCGTTAGATCTTAAAGTAAACTGGAAACCTAACAAAAAACGAGAAAAAAAGGTTTAAATCTTAGGCAGTCCTTATAGAAATGGCTCGGTCCTAGCAAAGACGGCCGTAGACTTAATCAAAGCGATTGGCCTAGCGCTGGCCCACTGAGCGCCTATATTAACTTATACGGCCTATTCTAATTAAAGCACAAAATCACAAGCTGATTATGCTGTCTAAGAAAATGTTTTAGCGAATATAGGAACCCATCACAGCCACCCCGATGCGTACTTTAGATACCTGGTTCCAAGAAAGGTAACATTTTATTCAAGTTCCCACAATGAGGTTTCAGTCCTTTTTCGTAAATCATGCCCACTATTTTGCCAATGTTAAGTTTATACAACACCTCCTTCCGCATTTGGCGATCAATATATTACCATTTTATTATTTTTTTGTTTTTGCCAGCGTTATGAGGGATTCTCTGCCTTTCATCGTGCATGCTAATGATGATAGTGAATGCCAGGATGTCCTTTTTTTTTCAACGCCGATGATATGGCGGAATCTTACGAAGATTGCCCCGTGTGCGGAATGTGAGGCCAATATATTTTATGTTACGGAAAAAATGACCGACGATAATGCTTTACGAGGAAACCGAGGGCTAGCGCAAACCACACCTTGCCACAAGAGATTCTGTCGTTGTATCTATTATCTATACTATATAGTGACTGAAGCAACTTGCTTCGGCTGAATTTCGCGCTAAAAGTTATGTAATGCGATAAATAGAACTGAATTCATCTTTTTTGAACATCATTCTGGACTCGCACACATGATATTATAGGTGCGCGTTTGAGACGAAATTCGGTGATATGCTCTCGAGCGTAAAGGTGTTCAGAAAAGTATTCTTCGGCTTACTGAGAACGTCTCCGGCTACGGTATTTATTCCACAAGCGTACGCTTTGTTCGGTTTTCAACGCCTAAGTTTTAGCCTTCGATATACTCTTGCCCGCGAAACAGAAGACCTCCCCCAACTTTCCGATTACTCTCGGGGAAAACAAATACTGGCTTCGTTGAGGCAGTGAATACGGTATTATTTGAAGATGAAAATGCTTACCGTTGGGCTGTGTGTAAGCTCTTGGAGCATAATTTATATTCTTTCTTTTTCTTACCTTATAAGGAAGTCTTTGCTATGGCCAATATATCCCTCGACGCCTGACCTTCCGGTCTTAAACAGCATCCTCCCACACCCTTTGCGTAGCAATTCTGAAGACGGAGTTCAATCCCGGCACAAACAGCGTGGTCAAAAGGTAAGCAGAAAACTGAAAACAGATAAACAAATTCAATAAACCATAATAAATAATGAGCCGGGACAACGTGTCTAGGCCGACATATTACTTTTCAGCCCAACTTTAGGCTGAGCAGACTAGCGTCACTGGTGCCAGCGTTGAGCGAACCAACATGAAGCGTAGAAAAGAAATTGGCGCACGCCGTCACGGGGTCACTTCGAAAAAACGCCGCATATATCATCGCGGCTGCCTTGCCTCTAGCAAAGGGTAATCTATTTCCTTGCATGGAGCGCCATGCCAGGCTTAGCTGCCGGAAGCTGTCAACACCAAGGACGCGCTCTTGAAATCTACGTAGGTTTTTGAGCAGGCACTTATCTTGGGTTGATAAAGAAGCTTTTCATAGCTTCTTGGTCCTTTAGAGAAATTTATATTTTGGAATGACACCAAGCTGCGTCCATAAAATCATTTGTTATTATTTCGTTAGCATCGCTGAAATGAAGCAAATTAAGGGTCAGGTTGTACTTCATAACTGTGACAGGTATCTTGGAAACTATTCAGCCAATTTGTGGAAGAAAGGCTGAAGGACAGTGAAAGTATTTTGAGCCAAATTTTTTCGTAGTCTACACTGCCGCAAAATATTCTTGGCGATTCATGTTAAATCTGTTGGGAAAATTAGGCACTTTGCGTCAATTTGTTCATAAAAGTATAGTGATTCGCTGCCTCGAAGGAGTAGTGCGATGTAGCGCCGGTTTGCGCGAAGAACATACGGCCTTAATAAACCACCGTGGAAATCCAGGATTAAAAAAAAAAATACATTTGCATACTTGAAATGTATGAAGTGAAGAGGTGCAATGAATTCTTGTATATAAGTCGAAAGTCAATATATGCTCCACCGTAACGTATCTGAATCGCTGCTCCTTTTGTTGCGAGTCTTCCGAAGCAAGCTCTAGGTAGTCTTGTGAGAGCAGCGGTTTTCAAAGCCAGGCGAATGGTGTCAAAAAAAAAAAAAAAGCGCGAAATCAAGCGGCAGTTTTTAAGACGAAAGCCTTTCTATAGGCTCATGAAACGAAATCTCGTACGCGAGAGTTTTGCGAGAGATGTGAGCGGGATGTGTGCGTCGGATATGTGCACTAATGTGTCACTTGTCAATCATCCTAATGACATCATCAGAAAAATAAAACTTTTGTTTCACCGTGAATCAAACCTTCATACCTCGGATCTCCAGCTGAGCGCTTCAACCAACTGCGCCATGCCTGGGATCGGGCAAAGCGAATCGTAATTATCCTTCTCTACAATTAAAATGATAGCAGCAATGACAATGGCGTTGCATTAATTGATAATGGTCACATTAGCAATGATAATGACGGTGCATTTAGTGGATAATGATTATGAGAGTAAACTTGATGTACCGCGTGCACCAGCAATGCTCCGGCTTTCACATTTCTGCCGTGTAGATTCCATGGGGCTCCCGCAAAACTTTTCAGACCCATCGTGAGAGGTGTCTAGACCCGCACTGTGTACACGCACTTCCCATCTTCTCAAAACGCCTACAGCTTTTCTCATCTCGACGCGAATGAATGCCCTGCAGGGGAGGCGTGAGGTGCCACTGCGATAGCAGGTGCGGTATAAAGCGGCGATACACCACGGGCAATCAGCGACGACAGGCACTCTCCCCCTCAAACAATTCTTACACTCAGTGACCATCGAAAGCACAGCTTCGCTTTGGGGCCTTATTTGCAGCGATATACGTACGAATTATACAAACTTCGCCTGCACCGCAGTGAAGTCCGCAGCAAATTTGACAAACAAAGCACCTGCCTCGCGTTGTCGTTCGCTGCTTTTACCTTCAAGTTCACGATCGGCCGCCGCGAGACTGTGTCAAGCCTCATCATGTATGTAGCTTTATTCGCCATTAGCGGGAGATGCAATCATAACTTTGCGTTAGAGGCAAGAAACGCTTCTGGGACGCCACATATAACCGGAGCGTCACAGCCCACATGCGGTGAGCTGAACGCAGGAAAGAGGCGCCGCCTGGTAACGCCAACGTCCGCAAGTCTGTGCTGACATATTTTAAGCAAATAATTAATCGACGTTCACGAGAGTCGGTAATGCAAAATTCAAGTGCATTTGTTTAGGTATTTGAAACACAGAAGAAACCCAGAGCAACGCTTAGGCTTTCCATCGGCGGCGCGCCTCTTTTTGAGCGGAAACTTTCGCAGCAGCAGCCGCCGCAAAGGAATCTTGACATATACCGCATCTGTAATCCTACAATCCTCTTTCACTTCTCTCCTTGCACACTCGGCAGTCCCTGCCTCACCCTACCGTTTCTTTACTCCGCACGCTTTCGCGCTTTCTTCCTACTCCGCTTTTCTCTACGTGCATTTCAATTACCCTCTTCATTCTCTTTCCTCGTGTCACTCTATTCGCTAGCGGCGTACTTTCATCATCCGCTCCTCTCCTCGTTAGCTTTAGGTTAGCTTTACCATTTACACCATCGGAAATAATCCCGCTAACCAACAAACATCGCAAGGAACAAAACCGAACAAAAGATAGGACATAGCAAGGAGACAACACCGGGCGGTCCTCTGTCCTGTCGTTTTTTCGGTTTTGGTCCTTACGATGTCCAAGCAACTGGCCTACAATTACTCTATATTAATCTACAAGCGTGCTTCCAACAGCGGAAACGCTCCGAAACAGAAAACTTTCCTTCGCGCCACTAGAAATGGGAACGCAACTAAAGCAATATCCCTTAAGTGAATTGGCGACAATTTTTATTCAATTCATCGGAGAATCCCAAGAAACAGCGTCCTCGATATGTGGGAGCAATTGCGAGTGTGTGTGTGTGTGTGTGTGTGTGTGT
>JAJIZL010124696.1:76959-100863 GCA_023969395.1 Amblyomma maculatum | reverse complement strand
AGTCGCTTTCTGATGAGATCAAAGGACTTATAGCATCAAAGACAAAGAAAGTAAAGAAGAAATTAAGAACTAGTAGAATAAGACAAAAAATGAGGGGAGGGGGGAGAGAAACACGTCTTTTGCATGGAGCAGATAGTTCCTCCATTACGGCCCGCTGAGCCAGGAACGAATGTTTCGTTCGTGTTCTCTTAAACTACGCGTCTGAGTCTCGGATCCATTCCTTGACACTTCGACAGCCGACTAGAAAAGGAAGGCATGCTAGGAAAGGCAAATTGCAGTTTGAAAGCTTTCTCTCTCGCCGCTCTGAATCGAGCGGTCAGGGATTTCCAAATGCAACCGCCTTTACAAATGGGCACGAGGAATACGCAAGTCACGAAAAACTAGAAATTAGATATTCAGGCTGGAGTACAAGGAAATGGGGAGGAGCTGGTTGAAGCATTTTAAAATCAAAAACGAAGTGGCTTAGGCTTTAAGAGTGTCGAAATAATTTCGTCTGCAGCGTCAGGCACTCTCTGGCAGATGGAGCTTGTACAAAAGGGTGAATGGTGTTTAGAAGCTTTGATGGGATGGTTGGGAAATGACTGAAAATTAGTATAGCTCTAACGTTCCTGGGTCTGCATTAGGCTTAAGGCCTAAGGAATCTCCCTTGGATCACTTGCTTTAAAATTTCCAAATCCACATCGTGACGTCTTTCTTTGCAGGTATTTGGCGCGTTTTTGGAAACGCAACTTCTACAAAGATATCTGCAGAGACACTGAGCTGGGGCAATCTCGCATGGATGTTCTGTTCTATGGATATCACGAAATAAGACTAGAAGCTTCTGTTTTTCTCTCTCTGTCAAATCTGTTTATCGGTAGAATCATCGAGACCTCATCAGGACTTCTCAATGACTGGTTGTATGTGGATGATAAATTGTGTGTGCTTGTAAGAGCGCCTTTCATTAAGTTCACCGAGCGCCTGGGTGGTATTGCAGTGGATAGAGTACAGCGCACAGGCCGTAGGGTACTGTCATGAAACCAGAATTAGACCTCTGACATAGAAAAAGGATCATAATATTGCAGCAATGTAATGTGCACTTTTATTAACTTCGGGACTTTAAAAAACTTCGCATGTTCTGAAGTATGGCGGATTTATGTGTGAACTGATTTCGAATAGATGAATTAGAATGGCGCCAAATTAACGTGTCCATACAATAAAATCACATCTAGATCGCGAGGAGAAATGTGCGAGATTATGAACAGTCGAACACAATGTACCTTTGAAATAATTTGTTATTCAGTGAAGTTACAAGATAAATATCGCTGTGAAAATTTGGGGAACATTTTAATAGCGAAGTGCATATTGGGTTAATAAATTCATAATTATTTGAAGTAATTCGCACGCAACTATATCTTTCCAAATAGTGTCTTAAGTAAATCGGCGAGGTTCGAATAGTGTGTGCGTAGATTCATTCGAAAACTGTTGCAGAAACAGGGAACCTGCGAACCCCTCTCATCATGATATAGATTTTGTACCGGGCGTACAGCTCCGCGGTGCGGTTCATAAGAATATGTACGATAAATAAAAAATAGCTCCTTAAACATGGGTGACGATGCAGTGTTAAGCCAGCATGTCATGACTTCAGGCATGATACCGAATGCTATGACTCTTATCTCTTATCCCTCTTATCGGCTTGGGATGTGACGGTAGCTTCTCTGCCATCATAGTCAGCCCCAAAGATAATTTTTCTAAGCCAGTCAGACGCCAGATATGGCGTCAAGGCGTTGACTTGACGATCCATGCCCTCCAGTGGAGATCAATTCTTATGCTTTTGACGGCTATAGAACTTCAATTCTATCGGTTATATGGCCGCCGCTACCACTCCGCTGTTTCGCATGAATATTTGGTCTGTACGAAAAGTCGCAGATAGCCCATAGTCATGCCAAAATTTTGTTCACATATGACGCTTTCAATATTTCACTCATCACCAATTCGTTCTTAACGGCGCTATTTGAATACAATTCGGTACCAAATATATACTATTTACGCACCCTTAGTATGAAATGGTAAGCATATTCATTACCTACCGGAAATAAAATAGTAGTTTAACTCTGGTTAACCCTAGTTGAATCGCGATAGCAACGGCGGAAGCTTCTTTTGCTTGCTACATTATTATTCTGTCACGCCCTATCAGTGTAAGGTGATACATTATTGGGGACACTTAAGCTCATCCTTTAAGGGTATGACGCGAGAGCGTAAGTTACGATACCAATCTTTTTCTTCTTCTTTTTCTCCTCCTCCTCCTCCTCCTCCTCCTCCTCCTCCTCCTCCTCCTCCTCCTCCTCCTCCTCCTCCTCCTCCTCCTCCTCCTCCTCCTCCTCCTCCTCCTCCTCCTCCTCCTCGCCTGCTTTTTGTCGCCGTCTAAAAGCGGCCGCTACGGCCGGAATCGAACGCGTGGACTTGGGACTAGCAGTCGAGCGTCCTAACCACAGAGTCGTCATGGCGTAGCGAAAGCAAGCTTTTATTACGTTGATATTTGCTTGCCATGCTCTGGAACATGTAGAACAAAGTATGAAGTTTTGTCCAGGTGGAGAATGCTTTAGTGACTATCTGTTTATGCTAACGAGAATTAATTAAAGCGGTGCAATTTGTGCCTTTTTTGAAAGAGGAAAATGAGCTGCATTTCTATTACGTAACTAAGCAGTGCAAAACATTGACTTGCAATTTGGTGAAGCTAAAAATTTCCGTTTATTGCACTATATTCGTTACAGTCGTCATTGCAAACTGCTCGCCCTTTCATTACTTTTGTAAGTTCTCTGACTCTCCCAAATGTTTTGGTTCCTGGAATATGTAAGGCACGAAATATTGTTATTTGTGCCTGGTACCAGCTGTGCGAATCAAATCTCATTGCTCAAATTGAGGACTGCCAACGCTTTGGTAATCGACGAAAATCAATTGATGTTTGAGAACACGGCGAGTGATATCCTCGGTTCTTCTTTATCAACTGCTTACTTCTTTCGTTTTTCATATTTTGTGGCTTCCTCATTTTCTTTTTACTGGGAAATTTCTTTAAAGCAGAAGCTTTGCTTGCTTAGCAGGAACTAGCAAACATGGCTCCGAAACACCATCCTAGTACACGCACGTACACTTGCGGCGCATCTAGCCGCAGGCACTCGCTTCTTCTTTAACTTGGCACACCTGCTTCTTCTGTACATATCTCTACAGATATGCGACATTGCCTCACACAATGCCACACAGCCTTCGAGGACCTGCCTACCCTTTCGCTCCACCTCCACCACTGCCCATCTGGATCGCTTCCTTTGATCTGCCCCTTCAAAATTATCTCGACACCTTCGCCTCGTGTAGACCAGTCTTTGGGCTCCCTTGATGTTCGCGGATAGACGTGGAGTAGTCGCGCGCTGGAACCGGCGCTTCGGATGCGTTTCCTTGACATTCGGAGGAGTGAAACCAGAGCAAACCATGTCTGACCATACTTAATCAAGCTTTCACTCTCTAAATTAGGTTAAGGTCTATGTGAGTCTAACGTGGCTAAGTAATACAGAATAACCAAGTAAACCAAGCATAAAGTTTTTTTTTTAGCTAAGCTGTAGACATTTTCTTATTTCTCTTTCGAATAAACTGCCATGGGCATAAGCTACGATGCCACTAAATTAGCTGAAAACTAACCCGTCATAACTTTATGCTTCCGGCTGGTGGAGAAGGATTATGCGCAGCACGTGTGTACAATCTGTTTTCACGCAGTTTGAAAAGGGTTCGCGTCGTGACAATATTTTCTCTTTGAAGCTGTGTTGTCGACCTTTTTTGATTTTCAAGATCGTACAAACATGTATGTTAAAAGAAGTTTGGGCATAGCGGAGAAATGTTGTTATTCATTATAATTTGAATGAGCACTTTTAGCACCATTTACTACCCGTTATTTACTTGCTTGTCTGCAACCCTGACAGACGGCTTTTATTTAAATGGCTTCATTTCCATATTGTATCATGTTTTGCTCCTGTATTCGCTTTTGGGAGACATTGCTGTTTTCATCGTTTAATTTTCTTTGCTTTCTTTTATATATTCTCCCTTGTATACTTCAAATGTGTTTGTACCGGGACTGAATGTCAGAACCCCTTACCGCTTATTACAACTTAGGGCCTAATTTTGCAGTGTTACACTGAACACACAAACCTTGGACGTCAGTTCTGAGCTTGAGTCCGGATATCAAGTTTCTGCCCCTTCCTCGATTAGGTTCTGATATGGTTTGATGTTCCCGTCATATTTGGTAGAGCCTTTGCACAATTTTTGCTGATGTGAAATTATCGAGTTGCCCTATTGGATATGATTTCTTGTTTGTTTTTTCGCATTTTTGTAACAAAAACTTTATATGTACTCTTTAATAAGAAATGTTTATGAAATTGCGATTAGTCTATAATGAAGCAGTTAGGTGAAAATGAAAAACTGGGAGGCAATTAAGCTCCGCCTTTAGGGGAAGAGTTAAAGTGCAGCTATTAACGCGATAACGTTAATGGCTTCACTTTAACGCGATTAACCAGACAGCCTTAATGACTTCTACTAGCGGATCCTCTGGTGTATTTTTGTTACTGTATATCAATCTTTATTCTGGCCTAATCACTATCACTAATCATTATTCACTAATTACTTTCCCCACAATATCGCATGTACTAATAGCCTATAGTTTTAAGCTACACGAGTATGTGAAAGGCAACCCCAGATGCCTATAAAACACCGCTTTAACCAAGCCATATGGGCGTGCCTGTGTCGCCTAGAAGTAGCGTGCCTTCATCACGGCCCAAGGAACCTGGAAGGCTCGGTTCCTATGTCACACACCTGTATCAGAGTAGAAGCCCGAGTTGCCGCACCTGCCACGTCACGTGATCTCGTGACGTCATACTCCCTACCGAACAGTCACGTATCTGGTAACTTCCATCTGCCAAATCTACGCTTGTCATTTCTCCCTCAGGACGCCGAAGACACTGTCTTTTTCTGTAGAAGGAGACCTCTACCACTATCGCGTTAGTAATGTTATAGGGTGTTATTTAATTGTACCAACACAAAAATATGTAGCCAGTTTTTAGTCCTATACTGTTATGTGAGAACGTTGCTCGGAGCGAGGACGCTAACCAGCACGTGAAGAAACAAGTAATGAAAACTATATGCTATCGAACTTTTCTCGATGCAGCCGGTATTGCTTCTATAGTGTCAGGTGCGCATACCCAACGTGGCAGCGTGATAGCCCTGCTACAAAAGACATTCCGGCGTAATCGCAGCCTACTAATACGCGGAAAGACTGCGACTGTGGCCCGCTAAGTTTTGACGACCTACAGAGGTGTGGATGCATCGTTAGTCGCCGAGACGTGGTGCGAACCCCGCCCTGATTCCCCTGTATGAGAGCAACGGCCAGCTTTCGGGAAGAAAGTGAGAGGCGGGGACGGCTGCAGACGCAACTCGTATCCGTTGCTGCCTCTCCACAACGCTCATATCGATCGTGCACGTTCGCGAGTCCGGTCATTTGTCAACGACCGCTCTAATTAGGCGGCAGGCGTGGGCCACGAGTTCCACCGTGCAGCCCGCGTTCATAAACACCGGCACGCTTCCCGGTCGAGATCGTGAGGTGGACAGAAAGCTAGTGGAGCACAGCCCGTTCTGTGCAAAAAGCATGGATTCGGTGCGGCTCTTTCTTTTGGCCTTTTTATATGCTTTTTTTTTTCTGTAATCCGGCATACTTCTGAAGGCATGCCTCGTCCCTCTTTTGCACGTTATCATTTTTTTTTTTACAATTACTTTGCCTGTAATGACGTCCGAGCTCCGTTAATTCTTGTGTTTATGCATGGACTGCTCAGCTTAGTGTGGTTTCAATTCCCAGGCAGCCATAACAACCAAGAGGCTTAAAGAGACCGAAACCTGAGAAATAGAACACCCATACACTGCGGCGAACATATATGAACCTCTTCATCCAAAAGGAGCCCTTCTTTACTTTACCTTACCTAAAAGAAGTAAACACGAATGCAGATTGATGAGTAGAGGCTACAAACAGATCTTTGACAGAAGTAAACCGGTTAGATTAGTTAAAATATATCCCTGTGTAAAAAATAATTCTGCAAGGCACTCGCTCGAATTACGGTAGACGCTGCATGCTGAGTAACTGGAACGGTTACGTTCGAGCGCAAGAAGAACGTGATTCGTTCCAAAGCAAGCAAACTGCTTTGAAGCGCATTAAGAGATATTCCATTTGAATGCCACAAGCTACAAATATCGCCTTTCTAACAATGACTATATTTTAGACTGATACACCTCATCTCTGATGTAGATGAAACAATGACCGGACGACATGGTCTTTTCATATAGTCATAAAGGACACAAAAAACGATAACAACCTCGACCTCACTTTTTCTCTGAAGTTTTCAGTAAGTTTAGAGTTTATGTAAATAGTATAGGTACTGAAGAAGCTTGCCGTGTTATAACATCAAATAAACAGAGAAAAAAAAATGACTCTCGGCTCCCACAGGGAGGAAAACAAATGACTTTCTGATATATTCCTAGCATAATCAGAACTTCCAGGAAAGGTAGGGCGCCTGTTTTAGATGCTTCATGGTAAAGCGCACCAGCCCCCTTCTCGTCTTTCGAGAGGTGTTTGATTGATTACTTTCAAACAGGCAGTTCATGTTTTTCCACGCAGGGTTTTTTCTCAGAGTTACCGGGTAGAATCATCTGAAAGCTGCGGTCCTTGTAGTCCTCCGCGCGCCCCCGTAATGCTGCGCAGTCTAAAATAGATCAGTCAAAGGTGCACTCCTGTAGGCGACAGCGTTCTTCAGTTGTGCATCTGTTTTATTTTTTATTTTGCTTGCCATGAAATTGCGGTAACAAAGTGCGGATCGATGGAACCAGAAGGCAGTCCATCAAAACTAGGAGGTTATGCATGAAATAAATGGGTTATTGGGGTCGCTTGTATCAGTTGGCGATCGAAGAAGCGAGCTTGTGGTAGTGAGTTGCGCACAAAGCTGCGTCCCCTGTTTCTACGAGTCATTATTTCGAAGTGCTCGTTTTCATGGTTCTTGACACTCAGCGCATTAACCACCACGAATAGGTTTTCGATAGGACCTGCGTTTAAAGCATGGATGAGAATTAGTTAAAATAAATACCAGGGGAATTGAAAGTAAGAAAAGTAAATCAATAGATCTTATTATATGAATATCATGGTATTTTTATCGAAGAAGGAAATACCATATGCCTTGTGTTTAGTGCGGAAATTAAGAACTCTAATTGTATGAAGTCATTATAGTTATTTTTTTGCGTGTTTTATGTTACTGTAAATATTTCCTGTATGTTTATCGCTTAGCATCAGTTAGTTATTGTGCGGAATACGAACTAAAGTGTCAGATTTATTACGCCTATGCTTGCGTTCCGACTGCAGTTTCATTTTTGGCGACCCATTTGCTAACATATCATATGGCTGTTCAGCGTTAAGTGGCAATCCCCTTGTTGCTTCATTCCATGTTAAATTGTTTGATTTGCTAAATACTGTAAAAATATATTAGGAGCAGACAAAACACAGCCTGAAAATATTGTAGCAATTATGCGGCAATGCATTCGAAACTATATGGGTTATTTCGTACTAATATATTGCGCGGTACGCCAATATTAATTACCAGGATGGTAATGACGACTACGATGAATAGCGTGGATCATGGCCGACTTCTTTGAAGCGCGCATGCGAGAGGAGGAGCAAGCAGTATTCTTCTTTTTTTTTTTTTTTGCATAGAAGATCTAAAAGCCAGCTGACATACACTGACAAATGAAACCACAGAAATTAGCTATGTGTTCGTCTCTTCGAGTCTGGGCGTGGAACGAAAACCTCGACTGTGGAAGTTCAACACTGGCTGACACAACAAAACCCGCATGTGTGCGCACTGCGATCACGCCGAGTGTTCTTGTTTTTGTGAAGGTCATGACACAAGACAACAGGTGCTCAGCTGTTAAAGAGCTGGCCCAAAGTCTAATAATTAGTCATCGAACGGCGCATAGGAAAATCTGGATTTGCCCTCATGCAAAGTTTTCTACAGAGGGTACGAAAAAAACTCAGTCCACATTTGAAGAACACAGTTTGGATGCACGTGAGGCAAAAGGGTGTTGTGGTCAGCTTGGGCAAATTCCGGGTAAATATCTTCAAGCCGGAGGTTAAATGAGCAAGCCGGGAGTAGTGCATCCGATTCAATTTAGATGAACACTGGTAACGCAGGATCCATAGAGGCGCACGCGCTCAAAACATTGATGCTCATGGGCACCACAACACTTCTAGGTGCTGGTGTGGCCAGCAAGTTTCATTGTTTTGAATGACGTGGCGCCTACGTATGCTGTTTGGGCGAAATATGAAGTGTCGTTTTCTGAATCTACCCTGTCGTATTTAAGAGGACATCTTTTTGAGGGGGCCTTTAAGCGCTCGCCAACTTTTATAATTCAAATTTGCTCGAGTCCGGCTGCGCTGTGGCAGTACAAAAAATGCGGCTGGCAAAGAAGATGGCTCAGGAAAGGAAGAAACCCACAATTTTAAAGAAACAGGCAAATCATGCTTCTTACTGCATTTTTTTGCGCAGACGTTTCGCCACAGAATACAGCTAGGTATGACCTATAAAGCGCTGGTGCAAGAGCACCATTCGCTATATATTGTGTCCTAAGCTTATGGTTTATAGGTATTCGCTCTTTATTATATACACCAATCAAATAAAATGGCAAAGCATATCAACCAAATGTGCCACGCAGCCAGCATCGACAAATGTATATATTAACGACCAGAGAGCATTCGTAAAGCTGACGACATATGCAGACAAGAGCCAGCATGTGAAAGTCCAGCGGGAAATAATGCCCTTCAGTACCGACGGTGGTGTACTCGCCGTTGCAATGCACGACTTCGCATTGGTACTTCGCATGACGCGAGTTCAGCTTCGTAGGCATCAAAGCGTTTAGAACGAAACGAGAACCGTGCCAAGACAGCGCGCAAGGCTTCGCTTTGGCCGCGGGTAAAACTAGAAAACAACTGACTAAAATACTGGGAAGCGTCCTGAAAAACAGCAACTAGTATGCAAGACAAAAGTTTCGCAGCCGGCACGCTTTGAATCAGAAAAGTTAATTTACTACCATTCCAGAGGCCTACACAGTGAAGCTGCCAGTGCAAACGCAGTTGTAAACAAGGGGCTGAATAAGCGTGCTGCCATGAAATTACAAATTTCAGCACAGTGCCTTCAGAAAACTTTTTTACGTGATTCACAAAACAAGGTACTATATCAGTCTTGTTTTTTTGGAACACGGCTAGCAGTTGAATTAGTAGGTTATTAGTTTTGTTGCCTGTGTGTTCGGCTCCCCAGCCTGTGGCTAGGCTGCAGTCGCGCTAAAACCGCTCTAGGGCTAAGCTTTGCCATCATTTTGATCAATCTTGATCGATGCTTGCCGAAAGCTATACTTCGCACGACACGGTACGGAATCAAATTCATGCTGATTGTGTTTGGGGCTGTAGAGGGCTCATCGTGCAAAAAAAGTCCTCTGGAATTAGCGTGAACAGCTATTCGTAATGGGATCAGCTTGAGCTTCTCCAAGAACATGTAATAAAATTCTAACCCTAAGACGTCAACAGTTTCGGTGCTATGGTTGAAACAGCGTAATGCAAGGCCACACAGGTGTTCCATGGATGCAAGCTCAGCAAAGACGACATGGTGGAGCAGGCGATGAGTGCATAAGTGCAGTGACTGCCTGAACAAACTTTCCTTCAAGTAGCGAGGCGCTAGTGAAGGCATGGTGTCCTTGCGTTGAACCAAATACTATGTTTTGAAATGATAAAAATGTGAGCTGCTCAAAAATATGGGTTGCTTTCCAACAGTGCGTAACATATTCGCAAAAATGTAGTAAAGGATGGAAGAAGAGCAGTCGGAAGAATTCCGATCAGTAATAGTTACTCACACGGCTTGAAACTGTGATATGTAGAGTGAAATGAAGCCTGAGCGCTTGTTTAAGATCCGTATATAGATCTATCGTGCAGGAAATAAACCACTTTGCTTGCCTCTAGCTCCACGTTAAATCTATTCGCGTATGGAGATAAAAAAAAAAAATCTGAAAGCTTGCTTTCGTATTAAATCTTTCCGTCACACTTTGAAGCATGCGCAAAAAACAATAAACAACATTGTATATATATTTTAGTTATCTTGATAACGCGGTAAACAGAATAGAACGCAAGTATCGGGATCACCGTGCTAGCCTAGGCATTTTTGCGGTGTTAACGGGCATATATACATTTCACCCGCTGTCCCACTGCTTTGGTCAAACTTTGGTCAAGAACCTAGAATGAGCTTTGCCACCTTTTTTTTTCCTTTTTAGAAAAGAATGCATTAGGCTATATTTAAAGACAGTACCAATGCCCAAAGTACATTAGAAATAATTTGAAGACGATCACGTAAAAACATATTGCGCTGTACTAATAAGAAGGCGACAAGCACTGCTCCCAGGTTTATGTATACATCTTGAAGTCCAGTCATGGAAGGACTCAACATCAGCGCATAATTTGTCTTGGAAAAACACTTTGGAGCCGAAATTTTGATATTTTCCTGACACATCTCTTGGGTTCAGTCCGCGGTCCCATCTGTATGCGCTAACTGATGGTTGCAGTAGAAGGACGCACCCAATCTTTTGTTGTTTAAGACACGCGTCCCTCTTGAATGCCATATAATTCAATGCTGTGCGTTACTTCATCGTTGAGAGTGCACTCAGAGTTTCAACCTTAGTCCATCCAGTATTCTTGCGCTGTAAAGCATGGTGCCAGTTGGGGCGCCTATTGAAAATGACACCATATGTTCACGCCGACTGCTTTTCAATTCCCGCAGTACATTTTTAACGGAGAGAAACGTCTAGTGGTGAGCGTGATTTGCAGTGACTTAACATTCCGCGCCTTGATTTGCACTTTACAACGGCAAGTTCTGTCTTGTTGGATTGCATTCATGGGAGTAAGGTTTACAAGCACGGCTGATTTCAAATTAGTTTGAACGCCATTCTCTTCATGTGGGCTGACAAAAGCAGTTTTTAAGGCCGAGTTGCCGCGTGCTATCATGCGAGAAAGGCAGCGTTACTCATTGCTCGGGAAAGAAATGTGGCAGTTTAGCGTACTTCTAGCGACAGCGAGATGCTGTGAAGGGCTGGGGCGGAATCAAAAGACGCAGACACCTATAAGAGAGCATATTGTCGGGCTAGTTGGCCAGACGTTATTTGCAACAGAAACGCAGAGAAAGGACGGGGCAAAGAAAGGCGGGGCGAGGACTGGTGGCTACAATTACAACTAAATGCAATTGAACGAAGAAAGAACTACAAAACGTCCCGTCACTATTCAAAAACACGCATGCGCAAATCCTGAAAGAATGAAAAAAAAAAAAAAACACTGTTAAGTTGGGGAAGGAAATCTTGGAAACCCTTGAAATTGCGAAATGCAGTAGCGACACGTGCATTGGCACACCTTCTGTTTACCTCCTGGAAAAAGAATAATTTTTTTAATAAAAAGTTTTAGTCTGTATAGTGATCATCATGAACTTTCGCCTTCGGTTTCTGCTTCTTCTTCTTTTTTTTTTTTTTTGCTGTATTCGGTTTATGTATTTCGGATCATTTCATTCTTTCAGGATTTGCGCATGCGTGTTGAGGCGTAGTGATGGGACGGTTTGTATTTTTTTCGGTGTTCGATTTTATTCAGTTGTAATTGAAGCGCCTGCTTCGTCCTCACCTTTATTTGCCCCATTTTTTCGCTATGTATCTGTTGAGCATAACAGTTTTAAGCGCGTCGTTTGTGTGTGAATGCCAGCCATGAGTGCGTCCGTAGGGCCGGTGTTAAAATGAAAGTTTTTTTTTTTGTTTACAGGCATATCCGCCATGTGTTTGTGGCGGCTCCGATGCGCTGATTTGATGGCTTCGTGGTAAAAAGCGCTTGCGAGTGTCCGTGAATAACAAAGCTTGGGTAAAATTTGAATATTTCGTTAACCGCTTTATACATTTACTCTCCTCGCTGCTGCCCGCAATAGTTAGGAAAAGGATATCGGTACCCTACAATGCTGCTAATAGAACAAGCGGTGAGTAAGGTTTAAGTCAAGGGATGCGAAAGGCTTAATGGCGCTCGTCAACTACCGTTTTGCTATTTTTGATATAGCGAAAATATTCGCTGAGGGCGTTCTATGGTTATGGTAGCACAAGGATATTTTGAGACTATTTATAGTCTCGTTTGTAGGTTAGCTTTGTTTTGTTTAATAAAAACTGAGTAGTTGCTCGTGAGTGCAATCTCTCCAGCATCATTTTCTGTTTTATTGAAACGCACAATTCCAATAACTACGTTAATTTTTTTTTTGTTGATTACCAGAAGAAATCCTCGACCATAGAATAGCAACTCTCGAAGGAGGACAGAAAGCTGTGTAAAATATTCAGAAGACAAACATTTTCTTTTGTCGCAGCAATCATATTACTTGGAGGAATAAAAAAAATATTTTTTTAAATCTGTATGCTTTTTTGACTATTGCGCAATTTTTCTCACGGTTGAATTTCGTTTACACGTGGTTCACAACTGACTACAGTCACATATATAAGCTTTTAAATCAGCCCTCTCCTCTTTGGTTGATTCTTTCATGAGTAGGTGTAGCCAGAGCTTCGCTTTATCCTCCGGCGTTTGCTACCTTTCTCTTGATTTCTGGGAGATAAAGCAGCGTTTTCACCTTGTGGGCATAATGTAAATCTGGTACATTCATTACACAGTGCATTCCAAGCTACCCGAGAATGAAAGTAAAACATGCGCTTTCTATTCGTTGCTATTAGGGCAGGAGTCTCGTGAAAGCTTGTTCGTGTACAGGCGTCGGTGCTTAGAAAACCAAGGTGCAGGCAGCAGATAACCCTTAGAATTCCACGGCCGCTGTCGAAGAGCACGTCGATCTCTGGGCGTTAAGCGCCGCGAGCACGTACAGAATACGGCCCCTTAGAGAGAAAAGGGTCATACGCATAGCCTGAGCCCGTATAGATAGTGTATGTACGGGCCAGTGCGGCTCCACCTCGGCTTGTGATAGCGCCGCCACTATGGGCTCAGTGCTCTGGCTACAGGATGTATACTGTGGGCAAGTTTCCTGTTCGGATTAAGTGTAACACGGCACGCCACGTCAGTGCTGTGCTTTTTTTCTTTCTTTCACTGGTGAATGAGCTATGCCGCCTTTGCTTTCAGCGCACATATCGGCTGTTCTTATTCTTGATGCATGCAGGTGGTGTGACATCGGTCACGATTCAGTTCATTCTATTTTCTACCTTACGGTCGAGACCTGAATCTTTTTCCCGACCATCGAGAACAGGAAGAAAGCTGAGCACCGTCACCTATGATCACCGGTGCTTGATTCTGGAAACTATCCTTACCCAGGTAGCACAAAGTGGGCTATGAAGGGTGGGCCCCGGTGGGCCCGATGTAGGCAATGCAGGACAGCCCCGGTGGGCTCAATGTGGGTGCTGCAAGAGGGGCCGACGTAGGCCCGAAGGGGGCTGTCGACAAAGCCCCAATGGGCCCCATTAGGGGCCGATGCAGGCAGCCCTTGCGGGGCTGCCCACATTTTTCCGGCATTGTTAAAAGGACACATTCCGCCAACTCCCCGCGATGGTCCTACTTTGGAGCGATTTGAGCAGCCGCTTTGGAGGAACATTTTTTTTTATTTATTTCAGTTTGCCCCTCAGATAATGATATAGGACCAATGCGGGTTCTATAGCACTAGCCGCACTTGGGCTTGCCCACATTATTATCATAGGGGTCCGACGCAGGAAATTGATGGAAAGCCCTAGTCCAAGTTTTCCCAATCAATATTTATGCACATAAGTAATTGTTTTATACATGTCTGCACTTTCTAAACAGCCACAATATTAAAGTTTACAATAATTCATAACATTCATCTAGCCGAAATGACTTCATGTACATCTTGTCCAGGCTATGGAGATGTGTGTTCTGAACAGTAATATTGTGCTGGGAGTTGCAGGCTGTCCAAAGCAACCACATAAGAGGCAACAGTTAGCAATCAGTTTGTTTTAGTATTTGTAGCGCAATTTGCATGAGCGCGAGAACTAAAGCCATGTAAATTTCTAATCGACTTAACATGGCAAAAACTGTTATACAAATCATCTATAATAGTACTTTAGGGCGACATCTAATGCAAATAAAGGTTGGAAACAATGATTACGCAATTGCACGCACGCCTTCTAGTCCCATTACGGCCGATGTGGGACCTGCAGCGGTTTTGTGTGGGCCGCCCCAATTGGGCTGGGTGTTGGTTTTTAACCTAAAGCCCACTTGCTGTTGCACGTGCCTTCAAATTCCCCATAAGAGACCAATTTTGGTATCATGCGGGCCCTCCTGCCTTCCAGCCCCGTTACGGCCCATGTGGGATATAAAGCAGTTTTATGTGGGCAGCCCCAATTTGGCTGGACGTTGTTTTTGAGCCTAGAGCCCACCTGCTGTTGCACGGGCCTTCAAGGTCCCCACAAAGGACCGATTTTGGTACCATGCGGGCACGCCCGCCTTCCAGCCCCATTACAGCCTATGTGGGACCTAAAGCGGTTTAGCTAAGGCTGCCTCATTTGGGCTTCACGAGGGCTTGCCCAAATTGAGCCCTTATTCATATTTCACCTGCCCTCAAGTAACCTACAAGGGGCCAATTGGGGCAGCATGTGGGTATGTCCGCTTTCTTGCCCCACTACGGCCGATGTTGGTCCCACAAAGATTTAATGGGGGCGGCCTCATTTCGGATCTATGAGGGCTTTCCCATAAAAAGCTCACATTTAGGTTGGATTGCCCTCAAATATCCGGCAAGGGAACCTTGTGGTCTGGATGCAGGAATGTGCTCTGCATTAGCCCAAGAAACGCCGCTATGGGACCCATGCAGGAGGAGCAGGGGCAAGCTCAAATGGGGCCTGCCCACTTTTGCCCCATCGGGGACCGATGCAGGTTTTATGATGGTTGCCCCAGCCCCACTTGCCTACATCGGACCTACTGGGGCCCCACATTCTGTGCTATCTGGGTACCAATTCGTAGTGAAGGTTTTTTCATATTCTGTTAAAATTGTGGTATCGGCGGTGAAATGCTTGCTCAAGAATTTTTAGTTATCCTTTCTCGTCCTTGAAAAGAATAAAAGAAAGCCCGCTAGCGGCCCAACTAAAGAAAGGCAAATGGTGTTTGTCAAATCCTACATTTTTTTTTATTACGCGGTGCACTGAAAAAAACTGTTGCCCGAAAAAAAAAAATGAGGTCGTTTTATGGACGCTGATGGATGGTACGAAATATGTTTTACGACAGAATTACCCATATGCGGAAAAATATGTCAAGAATAGACATTCCAAGAGAAGCGCGACAGCGTGTTAAGAACCCCAAGCTTGCATCGTGCTATGTGCGGAAAGTGTCGTGTACCACATTTTATTGACTTGTGAGGACGTAGAAAATGTTAACTTGCTTGTCTGAGGTCACATGGGACGGTGTTTAAATTACCAGCTTCCTTAGTGCAAAAAAAATCTTAAACCGGATGGGTGATGGGTACTTTGCGACGCTTTGTCGATACTGCCAGTTGAACATGTTCTTGAGAACAGTAGTGCTAGTGACTGGCCCTAAACAGAGAAAGTAAAGAAAATTTTTAAAGAAAATATTATCGTTTTGTATTGATGCATATTTGTGAGCTTCTCGTTAATGGGACTTCTTGTGAAAAAACTTCCATTTTTCTACCGCAGGAGTGTAAGGGAAATGCTCAAATCCAAAAAAGGGACTTACTGTTGAAGTGTAAAGTTTCTTCTACACTAGTGTGTTTTCATAAAAACCTTTGTTGCCACTTTAGCGCCATAAATAGTTTTATTTTCTATCAGTCCTTGCCTTTAAGAACTCAAAATGATGTGAAATCGTCTCACCCAACAAGTAAGTTTCTCCAACCTGGTTGCTCTCTGCTTTTTGCACAACATGCCAACCCAGTGGTGCCTCAGAGTACGGTTCCCATTTACAAGCCAGCTCACACGAGTCTCGTATGGTTGAGTTTGTCACTTAGTTGTACTACTTTGCTAGTAGCGGCGGATGCAAAATCTCAGTACTAGAGATCAGTCAAATGCTGTAGATTTGTCCATTTCTTGTTCATGATATCATCTTTGCCTACAGGGAAGGCTAATAAAGTACATGATGGTCTGGTATAATATGGTATGATACGGTAAAGGTAGAGTATTATATTGTGGCACTATATGGTGTAGTATGGTACTGCACACCATATTACGGTATGATATAGTGTGATGTGGAACATTGGGTGTAACGTACCAAAGCGATATCTGCTGTTAAGGATACCGCAGTGGAGAATTCCGATAATTTAAACCAACTGGTGTTCTTTACAGTGCTCTTTACATCTCAGAGTACACGGGCACCTTGCATATCACCTCCGTCGAAAAGTGGCCGCAGCAGCCAGGATCGAAATGGCGTCCTCAAGCTCAGCAGTCAAGCATTCTAAATAACAAGACACCACTTTGGGGCATTCATGCAGCATAGCACACGTGTTTATGTAAAAAAATATTTTATAGTGCGAAAGAGGCATTTAATAAGAATGCTACAAAATAGGAAGCTTTCTATTTAAGGAAAACGGTTTGCTGGTCATCACAACATAAACAAAAAAATGTTATGCTTGACAATATAAAGAAATATTGCCAGCTTTCCAAACGCTGGTAAGGTAGGTTTTTGTTTTCATTTATTTTTTACGCTAGTTAAAAAAAGCTAGATAATTTAAATATTGGTGTAAAATGCTTTTTTTCGCCGATTTTGTTTACAGAAAGTAACCTCACCTTACTGGAACTAAGTGCTTCCATTGTATGTCCCGGCTTACAGTTACATAACAATAATCAATTTTAATACCACTTCATATGTTCGCTTTGGCAATTACCTGCCTCTGTCTACGTAAACGTAACAACTAAAAAAAGGAAGTGCAAACATTAGGTATGGTAGCTTAGCGGTGGTTGTCAAAAGTGCTCTGTGTGGGTGGAGATGGATGAACACGACGTCGTGACAGCACCAAATGGTGTCTTCACAGCGCTCTCAGTGCGTGACATAGGGCCCTGCTGTAACTCGAGACACTCCGTCAAAAAACAGGCACTGCGCTGATATAGCCCCAGAAACAGGATAAAGCAGAATGCGGAACTTATGTCCTCAATCACTCGTCTCTGCGCTGCTTCATGACATGACCGTTTTTGTAGATACGTGCACAATAGTCTTTTCGGGCGTGACTTAATCGCTAGGCATTGACGACTCAGAAGGCGACAGTGGATGGCTCTTCGGTACGTTGGTCACTCGGTAAGAGTCGTCTTGGGCTTGTTCGAGCGACGAAGCAGGTTTTATAGCGTTGCTGGTCTTGTAATGATTCTTTCTACCTAGTGAAAATGTTGCCAGTGAATACCGCTGTTATAAAGCCGTAAATGGAGACGGGAGAGTTAGCTCAGCGCAGACCGAGGCAAAGTTTGTTAGGTTTGAATCACCCTTTGAATCACCCTTGGTTAGGCTTGACACTCGAAGCTCCTCAGGCTATGATCGATGAACCCTGTGGCCGACGACCTCGAAAACTCGGCCCCCTAGAGTTATTTAACATGCATTGACATCGCTGGGACCTTCGGTATTGTCACTCGCTGGATGACTGCTTAGATGTAGACATTGACGACCGACACTAGACTGACGCCAAAATCTAGCTATTCATGAGACGAACTTTTTTTACATATTTGAAAAACTCAGCGGGGGCAATACATAAAAGTGTGCTTGACGGTCGTAGATTATATACCCGCCGCTGCCGGATGCGATAAAATTACAGGTGGCGTCGACCGTTCAGGATAAGGCACCAGAAACATCGGCAACATTATTGAACATTGCAGCAGGAAGCGCGTTTAATTAGAATCGCTCATTAAAAATCTGCTCACGTCTCGTGTGACAATAAAAGGAATAAGATCGTATTTACTGCCGGTTAAAAAGGAAACGTTGGCAAATGGCAAAGAAAACAAACAAGGTTTAGAAAGAACAGGTGATCCAATCTGGTCTCGATAACAACCGTTTTCTTTTTATTGTTCATAACAGCTTTTCATGCAAAGTAATAATTAGTCACGGAGCCATTAATTATACGTCGGCGGCTGCTTCCTCATTAATGCACGTCGTGCACAGAAGGCTTCTTTAGCTGTAGTTATATCTCTCGCAAAAGTCGAACCGTCTTTTCGGCCCTATCATATTTCTTCCATAGTATAGAAGGAAATAATTAAACGCAGATATATTAAACCACAAAATAATGTCTTTTGATATTCGTTTAATATGACAAACAATGTAATGGCGTTCGCTTAGGAAGCTGCGACCCGTGTATAGTTCGTACAGTAATGAAGACTGTTCGAAGTTCTTTGGTAAAAGTCCCCTCTACTGAAGCCATGTGTATACGGTTATAGAAACTCGCTTTTGTAGAGCAGCGCCTCTTAGTTTGTCCCATAGTCACACACACTATGCGATGAATACGTTTCCTCTCATTACTGCTAATCAATTCGCGCTATACATACAGGCTTAACGGGGCTTTGTAGGGTTTTTCTAGGCATCTTCGACAGCATTCATCCTCCGCTCTGTGTTGCCCTTTCTCTACTGTTGCGCAAATTGCATACGTTACTTGCAATGCAGCTGTCATTGCCTCATTGCGTCTAATAAATAGACCATATTTGAGGTCACAATTGAGGAATAATCAAACGTACGCGGATCAGGTACTTGTCAAGGAGCTCGCAAATCTGCTTGGAGATAAGGAGCTACAGCACTGCGGAGAATATAAAAATCTTCCGATGGAACACTTGATCATTAAGGTACAGCTAAGACATCCATGCCCCTTTAAACTAGCAGCGATGGGGGCTTCATTTACAAAATTGTCACCAGCAGCGGACGGCTGGGACAACATTTGTGTAAAAAATGGATGCGCGCTAAGGCAAGAACGCTGTGTCGTTATCTAAAGAACGCAACGACAGCACTGATGGCTTTGTGAGGAAGTACACATCATAAATCAGAGGGGGGCTAATAAAATGTAGAAGAGACGACACATGACGCGAGTGCAGACATAGAACGAAACTAAATTTTCATCTTCAACAATTTCAATGAGGATTATAAGAACCTGAGAAAAGAAAAGCAAAATAAAATGAGAGGAAAAACAGCATATCAAGGATATGACAGATGCCACTGCACCTTACCTTTCTGTTCAGATAAAAGCACATTGGGGGTGGTGCAGTGTTAAGACACCCGATTACTGTCTGGAATACCCGGGTTCGAACCCGACCACGGCGGGTGCGTTTCGATGGAGGCGAAACGAAGAGGCGTGCGTGGGCTGTGCGATGTCAGCGCACGTTAAAGATTCCCAGGTGGTCGAAATTTCCGGAGCCTTCCAATACGGCGTCTTTCATAGCCTCAGTCGCTTTGGGACGTTAAACCCCACAAACCAAACCAAAAGCACTGTCTCTCTCCTAGTCCACACTCATGAAGGGGTGCTCACATAACCTCGTTTATCGGAGAAAAAAAATCTAATGAAAAAAGGCTTCCAACAACTGCCGTCTCACTGGCTTTCTGATCTTGGAAGGATTAAAGATCTGTTAATTAAGGGTCTACACTTATACCTTGCGCAATGTGGCGCTAGCTTGCCAGGTGCGACTTGCGAGATCTTGTTATTATGCTGTCGCAACCTCTCATTCACGGACTTTGCGTTCTGACCCACATAGTCCACACCGCATGAGATTAGTATTTTGTACACAACTCCTTCAACGCAGGCAACCAACTTGTTCTGGCGCTTGACACCATTCTTTGGCCTCTTTTGCTCGGTTGTTACCTTCTGCGCACAAGCTTTAAAGATTTAGACGCAGAAAATACGACCGACACTTCGTGCCTTTCTGCCACTTTTCTCCGGAAAGAGCATGAACATAGGGCAGAATTAAGGGCCTATTGTTCCTTTCCTTCTCAGTTGTGGCGTTTCCTTTTAACAGCGGTCTTAAGCAGCATCTTGGCAACAGGCGCCAACACCTGGTTTGGGAATCCACCTAATGTAAGCCGAGCGGCATGCGAGCCCACGATTCTATGCACCTTGTACTGGTATGGATGTAGTTGAATATTGTGCTTAATTCGCTTTTAATCAGCTGACTCATAGGGAAGCACACGGTGAATGAAATGGTCGGTGTGCAGGCCTCTCGGCTTAAAGCTGGATTTGCCAACCAGGTGTTGGTGTCGGTTGCCGAGAAGGGGCTTAAGACCGGTATGAAAGGAAAAAAAAAACTACAATAGAGAAGGAAATAAACAAGAGTTCTCTAGTTCTGTTCTATATTCATGCTCTTTCGCAAGTCTGAAAAATAAGTGGTAAAAGGCTCAGAGCGTCGGTCGTATTTTCTCTGCGTGAAAAGCTTACAAGATTGCGCGCAAAAGTTTACGACCGAGCAAAGGGGGTAAAAACGGGTCTTGTGCCGCAAAGCACCCGAACAAGTTTGTTGCATGCGTGGAGGGAGTTGTGTACAATAAATTGGAAGACGCTTAAGCTTCGACTTTTTAACCGTTTAGATGCTTCACATCGAGCATCTTCCTCTGCCTTTCCGCCTTCTCTTTTACGAAGTCTTCCTGATCGTCGAGCACCTTCATTGGGGGAAGCCACATTCTCAAACGAAGCCCGCACACTATATCAAGCAACTGGTACAATGTCACACGAAGCTGTCGCACAAGTACCAGCCACAGATCACGTGTTCAAATTCAGCGACACAAACGAGATTATTTGTCTATATCGCAGTGGTTTATTTCACTAATAATCAGTCGCCACCTAATCACCCCTTTAAATCACCCCCAATCAACCAACCAACACTACTTATATCATATATTACACTCCGTGCAAGACGTCTGTTATTTTTCAGGCATTTCTTTTGATTAGACCTTGACTTAGGCGCACAGTTTGATGCCGATGCACTAGAACGGTGTGGCGCCATCTGACTTGACAAAAACCTATCTGGTTTGTAGTTCCAGTGGCAGCCGCATCTGATGACAGTGCCACCCAAATGTTTGCACCGCCATAAATTTCACTATCCTTAAAACCTCCTCCTAAAACCAGGCTACAGGAATAAATTTTTGGCTCAACAAGCGCAGTGCGCTACGCGTAAAATACCACTCTCATGCGGTGCGGCTTATGGGGTTCACCCCCGCAAGTGCCTGAACGAGTGGTTTCGAATGCATAATTACAACTTCTCGCAAGTCACAACTGGCAACCTGGTAGCAAACTGCTCTCTTGTCAACAAGGCATCCATCTTTCAAAGATCAAGAAACTAGGCCACGCGTCAGTTTTCGAAGCCCTTTGATCGCGGCTGAAGGAGATTATGTGAACTCTCTTTCGGTTGCGTTGATTGAGAAATAAAAGTTGGTTTTATCCGAACAGGAAGGTAGGGTGGCGTGACACCTGTCATTATCTTGCCAAGCTCCTTTTTCGGTTTTGGTTATCTTTATTTTTGCTTCTTTTTTTTCATCCCCATTTCTGTTTGGAAGATGAAAATGAAGTTTAGTTTTGTGTTTTCGCTTGTGTCTTGTGCCGTACTACATTCTGCCTTTTGTTAGCGCACCAATACGTTACGATTCACTACCAAGTATAAAGTAGACGTTATCGGTAATGGGAATATGCACGTTCTCTCACAGAGCGATGAGGTAAAGCATACGCCCGTTTAGCTCTGTGAATCTTCAGGCACGTAGCAGAATTGTAATTTGCTTCCAATGTGCTTGCCCTACCTGGAGGCAGTCAATTCTGCGAGCAATCAGCCTACATGTTTGCAAAGTATAACACTGCAAGAAAATTTTGTCATATTCAGAAATTGATTTTCATTCAGCCCTTAATCTTCTAAGCGTCTCGACGGATCTGCGACTTTTTGGACGGGTGAGAACATCTGATGAGATCAACACTCGAAACTGTAGGGCAATTTCGACTCAGTATTGTTTGTGTAGTCTAAAAACGGACTACATAGAACATAAGATTCCCTGTCATCATTCATATACATTACTGCGATATCTCTTGCTTAATAAATCAGTCATCCACTGATACACGAAGCGTCTACCACTAAGTGGTTTATTCCTATTCAACGTACAGACCAAATTTGCTTACATGAAGAAAGCATTTTAGAAAGGAAGTTATAGAAAAATAAGCCCCCCGCGGGCAGCTTCACATCATTCCCTCACTACTTTTCCACTTGAGCTATGAGTCTCAGGACACGAGGCTGGCACACGTAATGTAGAAAAAGAACTGACCAACGTCCTTAACGGCTACCGTGGCTCGTAATGTTGCGGAGGTATTTAGTGCATTTAATATCAATCGCGGCCAGTGCACCCTGCGTTGTGCGGTCGCAATATAATCCCCCCCCCTCCCACACACACACACACAAGACCTCCCCCCCCCCCTTAAAAAAAACAACAACAGTACATCACTGAAAAAATTACCTACCGTCTTATTGCTAACACTTTTAATTCGAAGCACCTCGTATATATATAGAACGAAACGAATGTGGGTGGCGCGATGATCGCTACGAAATTATCCCGGTTTAAAAAACAAAATAAGGATCACCTTCCTTCCTACACGCAGCTATCATAAAAAGAAGACAGCTGTGAGCTCCGCTCAGAAAAATTAAAATGAAAAACGCAAAGTCTCAGTGATAGTGTTCACTGTAAACTGCTAGCCGTGTTTCCCAGCGTTGCTTCTTTTCATCCTCCTAGTCCTGTTAAATTTTATTTCACTTATATATTTTAACTGATTCCATCTCAGTCGCTGACGTCGAGTTTTGTGACCAGACTTCACCGTAGAGAATGCAAATGACCGCAGGATCGTTAGGGTCGCCCGTTAACTGCTCAAACCATCCCAGCGCGACCGTTTAGGAATCGTTCTCGGGCCCATTACGACTTCATCGTCGTATCTTTGTCAGCCGCCATTTGATGAAAAAAAAAAAAAAAAACAGAAGAGAGAGAGATAGCGAGACAAAGACTTTCATTGCATTCCAGAACTTTTCATTCCTTCTTTCTTTTAGATTTGCACTTTTTGTTTCTGCCATTTTTTTTTTAACACAGAAATCTAACACTGCCTTTTTCCACCCCGCTACCTGCGCTCTGCTACGTGGCCAAGCACCCTCAGCCGGCAATTATCCCGCCCGTAATTTGGAGAGTGGATTCCGGCGGAGCTTCTTTCCGACGTCGCCACACCGCTTATCTGCCTTTTCTTTTTTTGCTGCATTTGACGAGTAAATGTGGCAGGTGATCCTATTGTGCTTGCTTATTTATATTACTTGCGTTTCTGGTATGCCGCTGAAATGCAGGCATCAGCGCTTATCCGAGCATTCTCTTGGAGAGCTGATTGCAGGCTGTTCGCGCAAATGCGAGCTAGTCGCATTCACTTGGAAAACGATTACGCTGTACGGTGGGAACTCTCAACTCTTACTCTCGCCTCTTTTTTTCGGCTCGAGCCTTCCTTCGTTGTCAGCTTGTGGGACTGTATTTCGTTTGTACATAGGAGATATACTACATGAACAAAAATGTTCAACACTTTTTGTCAGCGGAGAAAGGTATATGAGGCGCTTTGGACGGTGTTAGGTGTGGAATGCCATAGTTTCAAAAGAAATGGTGCTTCTATATGCGTAATAATTGCGTAATGTGGTCATAATGGCATATCTCGTAGCAGATGATTTTATGGTGCCACATTTTGAGGCACGCCACGTCTCCCTCACAATCAGGCTTCTAATGCTTTCGCATTACTAACCAAGCCTGTGTAGTTCAGGAACAAGAAATGAACACGTGCTAAGAATGAATGAATGAATGAATGAATGAATGAATGAATGAATGAATGAATGAATGAATGA
>JAJIZL010124696.1:53347-76949 GCA_023969395.1 Amblyomma maculatum | reverse complement strand
TGAATGAATGAATGAATGAATGAATGAATGAATGAATGAATGAATGAGGGAATGAATGAATGAATGAATGAATGAATGAATGAATCTTTTTGGAAAGGAAGGAATGGGTTTCGGCTACTGTTCGTGAAATTAGGAGAGATAGGGGCGTAGCTTTTGGTTCTTCCTATGGGTTCTTTCCTTCTCCTCGGTTCTTCACATCCTGCAGGCCTGCGCTTTGTTAGTCGACCTCTTTAACTTGGTACAGGGTGCTCTCACTGCCAAATGGTGCTATGGCATGCTCTGTTGTGGCGCTTCTATTCAGAATTTTTTTTATCTTCCTTGTGAAAAAGATTAGGATTGCCGTATAAGATGTTGTAGCTCTGCTGTGAACTGTTATTAACAGCGGGAGGGATCTATTATGCTCTAGTGTTTCATTTCTGTTGAGGAAGAACTTTCATGAGCGGTGTATACGCGGAGTCAGCTATCAACGTATTTACAAGATGCCTTGCGGGCGAGTGAGCTCTTGACTAGTTTCAAGTACAGATGTTCCTTAAGAATAGCATAGGCTTGCGGTCATCTTTTATATCGATGCTAGTAATAAAAATATTTTAAGCGACACTCAATCTCCGCCTTTGACGGTATGACAGGACAGCGTTATTGGCTTCCGTCTTCGCCCCCTTGCGGATCCCTGTTCGTGCAGCTGCGCTGAACTACTCACCTAATCGCAATTTCCTCAATATGTGTCTCTACTATGGCACACATACTCATTTGCAAGCAGTAGCTAAGCTGTCATAATGTAAGGAAGACCACCCCCAATAGGCTAATGCACGGCTTTAACAACGCACACAAACGTGCCTACGGGGCGTAGTTCCTTTCAAGTGCGTTTATCTCAACCAAGTCATATGGTATCGGGATGTCACACAGCCTGTCGACCAATCAGTGGCCTCCATATAGTTTGTTAACCACCAATTTCCAGAAGCATGCACATGATTTCTCGGGGGCAACACTATATCGAATCTTGTGCACAAGAAGGCCCATAACGCTGTAGCGTGAATAAAGAATCAGAGCACGCAATAAAATCAAACCATAACAAACCTGATTTTTTGGATCACTTATAGTGATAACGGAAAGTGGGCTAATAATGCACAGTCTTTGCAGTTTTGGTCAAAAGTCTTAAAGCCTTATGATGTTCTTCTCGGTTTACAAAATGAAGTCGTCACGGTACCATTTAAGATCAAATGGGCCCGATATGCTTGAAAATGATTACCTAATCACGAAAATGCTTCTAGTAAGGAGTGATAATCAGGTGGCATGGTCGGGTCTACTGGTTATGTGTTGCATCGAGACCATATGTTATGTTCGGGTTTGCACCAGCTATTTACGGAGAGTGAGACTGGAATTGGGAATCCAAGAAACCTGGGTCATGAAAGAGACACGCTTGCGCTATAGGCCAGGCAGGTAAATTCGTACGACTCCACCACAACGACGCTTTATATTCATATCGGATGGCGTGATAGCTAACAACTTCACGCTAATCAGTTTCTGAGAGATACTAGCTGCACAAAGGATTGGAATCTGAGAGTTGAAGCGAATTAATTACGCTTCTTCCCAAGAACAGCATCTGACGGGAGCCATTACTGCTATCTCGCCATATCCTTAAAGATGGCGTTGAAGCGCTAACTTAATATATCTTCTTTGTATCTGTTCGAGGATATGCGCTATCTTATGCTGAAGAAGTAAAGAAGAAAGCAATTTTAACGTGAAAGCCTTTCTTGCCTCATTAGTGATATGGGCAGAAAATGTGAGCAGAAAGTGAGATCAGGAAGTCTTGACAATAAATATCACGTGCATTCATGACGCAACCGCGTTCTCTGCGAAGCATTCAGGGTGACGTCGTACCATTTCGCTCTCCACTTAGAATTCATCTGCTAATAAATGTGGAGGCCAGTTTGCGACTGGAATTCGTAGCGACGACATATGTAGTTTCAATCGCACACAGTTAATTGTAATTGTTAGAAGTTTAACACCTTCCCAAACCGTATGCCAGTCTCTTAATTCTAAATCGCCAAGAAACGCCATTCCAAACCATGCCAGACAATGCTTTCGAATTTCTCAGTAAGTTTGAGTAGAGTTAAACCCCGGCTAAAGTTTTTATTGAACGTTTACAATTGCAGAATAGTTAACATATACTCTCTCTCTCACTCCGTTTGAATTTGTATACGTACCTGTATAACGAAGGGACAATTGAAAAACAGGGGAGTGTTGTTGTGTTGAAGAAGAATGCTACACTCAGTAAAATCGTCGTAAAACACAAGCGTTATCTCAGGAATGATCGCCCGGCAAGGATGTAAATTTCTGGATGACAAAGGAAAATCCTGCGCTTTTCCCAAGTCTTCAGTAACAGAAGTCGTAATAATTTCATGTAATGGTGTTGGTAACAAATTATCACGCTCTGAAGCTGCTTCGGTGTGCTGGTCGATATTTTTCCAAACCATACACCGTTTCGAGCGCGCCCGAATACCTTGACCCTATGTGAAAGGTGACAAGCGGCCTTTGCATGCACGTATCCCTGATGGAAGGTATCAAACTAATGTAATAGAAAAAGAACGTTAGGTACTTAGACACTGTCATAGACTGTAATGCAAAATGGTAGAGCGTAGGATGGATGGTAACTATTAAATACTATATAATATGACGAAAGTTAATTTAAGCGCTTGTGAAGGCCGGATACTATAGTGGCTGCGTTTGCCGGCCCTTTACGAAGCGGCCTCTGTAGTTGCTGCCTGAGCAGGCATGAAAGTCGAGGAATGGTTTCCCGCTCGGTTTCTTCGAGTTGTCCAGCGAAGTTTTGGTAAACAAGACCGTTAGCTGAGAATGTGCGAGAAACGAGTGCGAGAGAGTTTTAAGTATCGAGGTCACCAGAGCAGGCAAGGAGGATGCTTGGAAGGTGGAATGGTAGGGTCATTTCTCTCGATCTGTAGAGGTTCCGGCAGTTACGAAGGGGAGGGCAGCGAGTTACTAAACACGCCCAAAGTTTCACTCGTCCTCCCCTTAAAGTGGGAAGAGGGGGAACTTGAGATCCAGCGGCACTTCGCCGCTTGATTGCAACGCCCTGAGATGGTTAGGGTAGGAAGGGAGGGATTACACCAAACCGCCCTGGCGGAAGAAGGCTGGGCAATCAGGGAGAGACTGCAGCCAGCGGTGATGAGTGCGGGTCGTTCGAAATCTCTGGCGAGAGTGGCTAGAATGAGGTTAGTTTGCGGAGAGTTGTGCGACAAACACACCTACCGGCGCAGGCCGGCAGGATGCTGTAATAACGTTAAACAGCATTTTTATAGCCAGACAGGCCTTCAACGTTTTACCAACGGTAAAACTCTTCGGAAAGTGTATTAAAGGGACAGTCTACTGACATTTTCAACGGTTTTTTTTCTTGCTTCATTAAAAAGCTCCATCACCAAATTAACGAATATCTGGCTGTTCAGCTAAGAAACGTGGCAGAACCATTTAAAAGGTACTTTTTTCATACGATAGTCTCGTTTTTAAAAGTGGCAGTCGGAATCTGCAATCACTGACATGTGGACTTAACGAAAAGTTAGTATACTGAATATATGCAGCTCTAAGAACTTAACGTCTGCCGCGTCGCTTAAGTCCCATGCAGAACCCATCCATAACTATCATGCACATATTGTGTTAAAAATAAAACTGACAGTCCCAAAATAGCTTGACTTAGAATGAAATTATTAAATGAACTAAATAAACCCAGTCAAATCTACCGCAGACACCAACAACCGTTTTAGCTTATAGCTGCGTTGCTGATGGTAGCGCCGCGACAAATATGGTGGCGTATTTGGTTGTGGGGTTTTCTTTTTTGAGCGGATCTTAAGAGCGAAACAATGAAGATTAACGAATAAATGTAGCTTTAATTTATTGCAACCAAAAAAATAGTAGGCCGCCATAAGTTTATATGAACACAAATACATGCCTTTATGACGCTGTGGCATAATCGTATAATGTAGTATATTCACTTCAGGCTTTCAGAACAGATGAAATGTTAGTAGCAAAGAAAGGACACAGTATGACGCCACCAGCTGCTTAGACCTGACATTCCTAATGTATTTAAAGTATAAACTTCAGGTGAAACCGCGAGCTCTTCCCTTGGTACTGCCACATGTTAATATTTTTATACTGGTCCCCGGCAGTAGATTGCTCCTTTAAGCAGAGTGACGACTGGAGACATGACAGCAGATTATATGGAAGATGGACAGTAAGAAAATTTGCTTTCATCTTAAAAGTTGGACGAAAAGGTATTATTTAGAACCCATCTTTAGGATGCGTTACTCTCTAAAAGAAACAAATAAGAAAAATTTTGAATGCTTGAAGTGATGTGTTCTTGTACAAGAAAAAAATAAAAACAAAACATGCTTGCATGTGGGATAAGGGTAAAGGAAATATTAAAGGAGCTTACTCCAGATGCATTTGGTCTGAAGGCGCTTCTAGCTTTTTGGAAGAAAAAGTGATCAGATGTCGTGAATTAGAACCAGCTACGCTGTTAACTATTCGTGGTCATCACAGCTTTCTATTTTGGTAACAGTTTAATATTGGTCAAGAAATAACACCATGACGTTGCACAAGTCCACCTAATTAATTTCCCTGTACTGAAGAAACAATTTTTGTGTAGTTTACGGTTTATGGGTTTTAATATCACAAAGCGGCACAGGATATGAGAGACGCCGTAGTGAAGGGTACCAGAAATTTCGACCGCTTGAGGTTCTTTACCATGCAGTGACATCACACAGCACACGATAGCATTAATTTTGTTTTCTTGCCTCCATCGAAAAGCGGAGCCCGCAATTAGGATTTGATTCCAGGTTTTTTGGTTCATCAGTCGAGCGCCGTAACCACAGGGCAACCAGAATGGGGGGGGGGGGGGGGGGGGAAAAAAAATGATTTCGCGGTGCTGTCCTTGAAATTGCCTGATTTCAAAGGCGATGAACAATATTTTCATAGTTGAAAATACATTTCCTGCTTCGAAGTTTATGAAGAAAGGGTTGCGAAAAGTGTGAAGTTTTTACTGAAGTTTCAGTAGAGCAGCAGATTCTTGACAAGGGCACGTTATGTAATCTCTGCTGTTCTGTTCATTAATATCTGTAGCGTGTACACCGCGCAATATGTTTAATTCTTGAGTATGTCTTTATTTTGGAAATGACACATCTTTAAACCTGAAGTAGGCGATGGGGAAATCGTGTCTAGAACGTAGACGTAAGTTCCTTTGGACACTCTCTAACTGATGCACTTCAAAAGATCGGGGCATGTGTCACAGCGGCTTTTAAAGCGAAATCATGGCGTCCTGAAAGTAAAATGCGAAACTCTTCATCTTCTGCACTTCCTATCGGTTTGTGTAAAGCGGTGACAGCAAAAATCAATACATTTTCTTCGAAGCCTTTGATAAGAATCCTTCTCCCAGCGGCATAAAAAGTTGAATTTTAAATTCCCCGGTAGAGACTCTGTTTAAATGTGGCACGCCTTAGCTTATTCTGCAAAGACGCGCGTGCGAGGTTAGATATTTCAAATAGTCTTTATCAGCGTTTTCTGACTGACTTTATATATTTGTAGCGAACGTTTTATTCTGAAAAACAAAAAACAAAAACAAAACAAATTTATACTGATTCGCCATAATACAAATTAATCTCAATGCCGTCACAGCATTTCGAATCTGAGTGCCATAATGTTCAGTGCAGCTTCTTTTCAAGTGTTCCACAAAAGCGCCTTTCCGTTGAAAAATTGGCGCATATACAACTACGCTGCAAAATTCTAAAAACGAGATCACTTAGTCTGCCACATGCCAAGTGGGAAAAAAATGTTCAGCGAGGAAAATATGGCAGATGTTCGGGGCATATGTTCGGAGAAGCACGAAGTAAAGTATTTTTACATCTGTCAATTTTTTATGGAGAAAAAGCTCTTTGCCAAGCCTGCGGAGTAACGGAGTGCAACAGAAGAGCAGGGACAGAAGAGCCAACTTGTAAGAACTGTGTCGGCGCCACTCTAAAGCGTTTTCTACACTTTAGCCAACTCGAGTGATTTCAACTGACCGTGCGCCACCGCCCCTCGTCGACGGCGGGTTCACTTCCAAGAAGTCGATCCTTCAAGCGTCTTCTGCACTCGTCGTTTTCTCTAGAAAACTGTCTTCTTTCCTATGCAGTTGTTTTCCCTCTCAGCCCTTCACTCACCTGCGGTACAACAGCTCTGTCGTCACTTTTTGCTGTCGAAACCCTGCTTGCAGGCTTCTACCCTTTTTTTTTACACCGCATTTCTTACTTGCTTCGGGCAAAACGTCTGCAACTTTTTGCGCACCGCTACGTCCGTTCTTGTAAACTATAAGAGCGACAAAGAGGCCTTCCACACGATTTACCAGTGCAGTTCAGCAGCGCATCGGTGGTAGATCAACCCCTGAGTAATGATAGAATAAGTTAAAGAGAACGCCAACGAGGTGATACAGTGTAGCTACAAGAAGGGTAAAGAGAGACAGCAGAGCGGACATTGCCGAAATGGCAACTCCAGACCATTCCTAAGGCAATTTATGGGAAGCCATTCCAATGCCAGGAGTGTTCTGACGTCCTTGGAGTTTCGCTTTGTTGACACATTGTAGATCACGAGCGAACAGGACGTGGTGAGAGCAAAATGCTGATTGCATCCTAATTAACAAAGCATAAAAAGCGGAAACAAAGGTTTTAAGACGCTTTAAGTAGACACCTTTTGTATTTCGGATCGAGAAGAAATTTGGGTTGAAATTTAGGATACAAAATGAACTAAATTCGCGCGAAATGACATTTTTGTTTTCTCGAATCTGCTTGGAACGCTGCGGTGATGGGCAAGTGATTCATTCCCTATCGGACAACCATAAATCCGCCTTGTGCGGCAGAAGCCTTTTATGTGGCCCCTTTTTTTTTTTTACCCATAAAAATGGTCCATGGCCCTTTTTACCAAGGATTTCATCCCAGAACAGACGAGCACCACGCTGGGTGCATCCATCAGAAGCCTAGCACTCATTGAAATCCTTAAATAATGAACCCACTGGAAACCGGTGGGCACCCGGTGGCACCGGGGATCGAACCTGGCATCTCCCGAATGCGATTAAGGAATTGCAGTGGACGAATACGGGCAAGGGACAAAATATAAACAGACACATGACAAGTGAAAAGAATAACCGGCGAAACCAGGTCACGACTTAGCGAAAACAGTCAGCAAGTATCCTTTGACATCCCCTCCTTTTATTTTTGTTCTATAGTTTTCCCGCCTCGTCTCATTTTTCTATCCTTCGATTTCTTCTTTTCTCGGTTGGTGTGCCTTTTTTCCTATTTTTATTGCCTTTTCTTATTACTTCCTTTTCTTAGCTTCGTTCTTGAAAGTGGCTCGCATTGGCTTGCAAAATTTCGCAACTACTCTATCATGCTTCAAACAAGTCAACCGCGGGTGCTAGTGGATGTTTCATAGTAGATATATCGCGCTAAGTGGTACGGAAAGACATAACGCGCTACCTAACGTGAAAGACATAACGTGTTCCCCCAAACGACCTCACGTTTTTGGGAACATGAAGTTTTGAAAAGCCAACGTAACAAATTATGAAAGTGGGCATACCTTAACGGTAAGTACGAGACCTGGAATACGCTTACGACACCAACTGTTAGCTAAGCGAGGTGCTGTACAAGCATTCTCCGAATGAGTATCTGGCTATATTTTTTAAACAACACCTTGCTGTTTTTCAAGAATCGACGGCTCTCTCCTAAACGCGGCACTATTTGACGAACCTAGATGAGTGTCTGCAGTCAGTTGAGTTATCTTTGCAGAAATGAACAGTGCTACGTAATAACGAAGGCAAAAGTAAACATGTCAAAGTGGCAGTCATTTGAAATTCGGAGAGCAGTGAGCAGAGTTCATTAGTGACATGTCGGCGCTAATGGTCGGGAGAAGGCTTTATGGGCTTGGCGACTTGCGAAAAAAAAAAAAGCAAACTACTCAGTCGCTCTTCCTGCCAGACAGGAAGTGGGGAGCAAAAGTAAAGAACAAATGTGACAAAAGAAATAAGAAGGCGTCGCCAGAAGTGAAGAAACAACTTGCCATGAACGCGAAATCTGGATACGGACTAGCGGAAATGGTAAAGAGAACAGCTCAGCATGACGGCGGCTGGGTTTTTCCCGTGTCGTCTCTGATGAAGAGTAGTCGTCCCCGCCGTCATTGCTGGATGCGACAATCAATCTTCGATGCACTGGTCGGCCTGCTCTGTTCCGTGTTCATCTCTTCGGCTCCATCTTCTCACTGCGCTGCCTACTCGTACTAGACAGCGATCGTCCAAGAGATTGCAGGGTGTACTTCGTGGACATGCAGGCTTGTGTTCTCTTTTAAGCTCGACAGTTATGGCGATACAGTTTACTGTACACAAAAAATTAGAGCCCAGGTAGTTTTCTTCTGTGTGATACCTTGTGGCTCGCAATGTGTTGCCTGTGGTCCGAATCCACTAATGGTAATATTTGGTTGGCCTTATTCACTTAATCGAGAATGAGATCCACGAATGATAAAACAGAACCACTGCGCGCATGACCTCCTGGTCTTTAAACGTTTGACAAAAATTTTGCATACTAATGTGAAACAACACACACCCATCTGTTGCTGCGTTTCACGTCTGAAACTACGTTAATTGGATCACGTGACTGAATCTACGGCAGACCATCTGCCACAAGGCTATGTACGCTGTAAACAGAAGCTTATTCGCCCCATTTTAAGTGAAATACCTTTTTGAGGTTTATAGAAATCGCCAGCAAATAGGGATAGGTTTTTATATATCCTTAAATATTGTAAGGAGAGGCTTACACGTGGTGGAGGTGCGTCCAGATTACCTTGCACCTCCCCTACTTGTAAGGACAGACTTGGTGGACCAGGTTTATTAGAGACATGAAGCCCGGGTCGCAAACCGAAGCGAATCACATTGAGCGATGACGATGGGTGTCTTCAAGAGAGAAGGATGAAGATGAAGCAGCATGGGCACCCGTGTGAAAGATGAAGCTCCATACAGCGCTCACAACATACTTTGTACATTTGTATGCAGGGCAACTCGAAACAGTCGTGTTCAGTAGACGGCCGATGATAACAATGCCGGGTAATTTATGCGACTTTGAATAGCGCCCTAGGATCTTATTTTTCCTTTTCGCACGAGCTAGTCTAATGCTCGCTTATTTTATTCGGCCTTTATGTGGCGGAGTTACAAGTGAAGCGCCGTCTTGAGTCGACTTTTGGTCGCAAAAAAACAAGCACATTTTCCTAGCAGCTCCGTCTTTTTAGTGGGGAGATAGGTTTTGTCGCAGTCTCAAACAAACATTTTTCTAAGAATGCCTCTACGTTAAGAAATTATGCCACTCAAACAGAGTACGTAAACAATGGGATGTATATATCAGGTTTGGAAATGTAATATAGTTGCTTGTGTTAGGGCCCTTTAAGAAGCCAGTGCGTAGCTTATCTTTCTCCCGCTGACTTGCGTGAAAGATATGATAACCTAACGAATCCGGATCGGACACACTGGCTACAGTGGCCTTTGCACACCTCACTTCGATCTCATAAAGTGAAAAAAAAAAATAAAGTGTATTACGACCTAAACTGTAGTAAAATGAAAAAAGATTCTTCACAAAAATCATGCGTAAAAACCACCTTCTTGCCCACTGACATCAAAAAATTATCTTCCTTTCCAGTCTGACCTTCCTTGCTCCCGCCCTCACCTATTTCCTATCGTCTTGACAGACAACGATGTGTATTTATTCGCCAGGCAGACTCTTTGCATGTCCATTAAAGCGCATAGGTTGTTGGTTCTTGCTGACCTCAGCATTCTGGTTAACATCCCTGCCTTCCGCCCTCCTTTTCTTCTCCTGCTCCTTCTGCTCACCTCACACTAAAATAACGACAACAACAATAAGCTAATTTAAATGAAGAAATGAATACCAACCAGGATCTTGTAAAAAAATGCCTTGCAATACTTATTTTTTTCTACAGCGTGTAACCAAAGCAATTTGCAGCTTGGCTTTTAAACAGATGTACAGACGACCGCCAGTTCACTGAACTTAAGCGTTGGGTGAAATAAAAGGAAATGACTCTTAGCTCGAGATTCCAACTGGGTTTCTGGCACAACAATTCTGTCGCAATAACTCGTGGGCTCACAAGTCTCTCAGCTCTCGGCCACCACATTTCGCTCACTGTTAATTTATTCAGCACACTGATTTCTTCCTGCTGCATTTGTTTTTGTATAAGGATTCATTTCTCCAGCACATGGCTTCGTTCATAACGACAAAGTAATATTTAGACACAGCTCTTCATGGCTTTTTTTTTTTATATAATAAATGGCACGTTCAACGGCGGAGGCGTCGTCCATTACCTTTGAACAGAGACCTGTGTAATAATCGTAAGAAAATACACGGCTCATCAATGATAGAATGAAAAAAAAAAGTAGGATGTATGTATCTAAGAAATATTTATAGAGAAACTATAAGTGTCACCATGTAAACTCAATAACACAATAAGCACCAGAAAGATAGACTAGCAGTGCTCAGTATTAACTATTCGAAAAAATATCAGTTCGAATTGCAGTGTATTTTTCTACGCGTTGCCGAGGAGAGCAATCATAAGAAACGATTGTGATCTTGAAAAAATACCAGGCGACCAACAGCAGTTCACCCTACGGATTGTTCACAGATGCCAAGTCCAAGACGACATTACATGCCCAGGTGAGCGTAGACAGGATGTAGCGAGCGCATATGTAAGAACTGTTCTTTATGCACTTCTCTAAAATTCTTAACAAAACATCGTAGAAGAATACTCTGTTTTAAAACTGATAATAAACGTTCAGATTTGTCAGGTACACAGTAAAGGATCCAGTTCGTGATGATGGAAAAATCGACTTTCTTCTTCCTCGGAAGCAATTGTGTCTGTAGTAAATGTCGCTATTCCTTATAATAGTACTCTTTTTAGTATATGCAGTGCATGCTAGAGAAAAAAAAAACTGTTGTAGTCAATATTCTTCATTCACAAGTTTGCAGCTTTTGAGTCGAATATTGTAGCAGTGCAGCCATTGTAGCCATTCAGTCAATGTAGAGAAGTCAGCAGACGGGAGCACAATTTCATACCCGCTACTGTGCGGTAGCTTACTGTAGCGCCGCATAAAACAGACAAGATAGTCCAGCCTAATATGTGTAAGATTACGCCTAAGTGTGCGACACAGCGAAAGAAGTGAGGGACGCTGCTGTTAGAACGAAAGTAAGCAGCAGCTGAGCGTGGAGGTACGTAACAAACGAGACGCGGTCACTGACGCCCATCACACTGCCCAGAGAGATTGAGTAAAACGGCCCGATTGCAGTCGTTAGCGAAACTTCGAAGGTAGCCAGTAGGAGTAAGCGCATTGCTTAACTGTAAGGAGAGAGTCGGGCTAAGGCCTGACTATGGCAGGAAAGAAAAGGATAAAAGAAACAAAAACTACCAACACCTTCGTATTCTGGCTAGTTCTCTTGGTTGGGTTCACTAATGTTGATGTCGTCTACCATCCTTCCTCCTTTTTAATACTTCTTTCAATACTATTTTAAGACAAAAGACTTACTTGGCTCAAGAATGGCGCGATCAGGATGTATGCTATGCAAGAGGCACAAAAATCCCGTGGCTCGCTCACGCTAAAGTTCCGATATCAATTGCGACGCCAACCAGTCACGGACGCGAGGAGTAGGAGGACGACATGTAGTGCAACTAGTACCGCTGAGGCGCAATTTGCTCGTAAGGGATCACTAACAGACTTCCATGCGGTTCCAGATTTTCCCTGTTTAGTATCAAGATTGTAACGCAACATTTGCTGGTGCAGCCTTCCAGGTGGTGTCATAATTTCGCTGCCTAAGTGGCATGCATCTCCTAATCTAGTTTGCGGCAGTCATTCAAACCGACAATGTATATCTTTACTTGCATACTCTAGTCATATCGCTACGTCACATTATGTGACGCAGCTGGTGTTGTCAGAGGATCAGGAGTGGAGAGCGGGCCGCCAAAGGAGGTGGAGGAGTTGAGAGCGCGCCATCAGATAAGCAAAAAGAGTGGAGGACATCAGGGCATCGCGCAACCCGTCGCGTGGTGGCGTGCGCTACAGGAGGATGCTCTGTAATCAGCGCACTGCGCACGAAAGCTTTCGCCTCAATACAAGCAGCCAGTCTTAAGCGCCTCTGTTGAATTTTAAGAACATTCTTTTCGGTGCTAGACCACTTTACTTTGTTTTGAAATTGGCAATTTTCTTCCCGCGATACATTTGGGAGAGGGTGAGGTCATGCCCTTTGACCTTTTTCTGCTCACTGATGCCTGAGGCTACTGCCACCTTTGATTCGCCCAATGATTTTCGATGAGTTTCCTGCAAAGAAGTTTATGTGTACACCTACTCTTGGCAGTGAGAAAAACTTCAAGGATTTCTTTTTTTATTCGAAGGCTTGTCATGTGGCATAAATTGAGGCTGTATTTTAACTTAAAGAAACTCATGCAGTCTATTTTCGTCAAGGAACCGATGCGAGCTCCGGCTCTTAATATTGTCCATTAGCTACAAGTGTAAATGTTCCTCCTTGTATAATCTGCTTGGTCCCCGCGTCACAAACACTTGAAGATGGTAAATTAGCAAATATACATTTCTTTTGCGTAAGTTTGTTTTGTTATGATGGTAAAGTGTGCTTAAAACCGCATTTCACATGCCAGGTCATTAGCGCATCAGAGCTGAGGTCCTGATTGGCATGATGATGCCGACACTGCGTCATACTGTATACGAGGATGAGTGAGAGGAGAAGAAAGAAAAGCGGGCAGGTTATTCGGGAGAAGAAGCAAGTTTGGTATTCTAAAATGAGGGAAAGAAGTGAGGGGATATATATTGAAATAACAAAATGAAGAAACATGACAAAATGAGTCAATAGGCGAAAAGCTGAATAGAAACCATTGCAGACATTCACCGCAGATGAATGCCTCGGTAAGTGTCTGAAATCTTTATCTCTGCCAGCGAGTCTTGGACAAGATTATCCAGTACATGGCATAGAAGGCGTCGTTTTACACTCTATTTTGAACATTCGCAACGTATAACGAGCAGTGTTGAACCGCTTGCTACAATCTTTGCTGAACCTCAGCCTTATAATATTTGGACTCTGGTTGTTGAGAGTGAGGCCGGGGCGCCCACAAATTACTACCAAAGAAACTTGGAAAATACCAAGAATATAACTTCCATGGCTGAGGTTTACCCTTTTTTATCATCTTCCTCTATTCTTTACTTCATTTCGGGAAGCTGCATATTGAAATGGCGTCGAGAGTACAAAAACTCTTGCAAAACATCCGACTAGAGCTTCGACTTTTATCTGTCAGATGATCGCATTCGATCAAACCAGATGAATGCATAAACAGTCATTTTTAAAACACAACATCGTCTGCTACTTTTTAAACAAAGTGAACCCACGTCGTGTGCATCTTACGAGACTGTGTTCTGGTTATCAGTATTCAAATCTCGGGGCACATTGAAAGTTTTCCGAAATACAACAAAGAAAAATAATTCAGCGTTCAGGTAACTGCAGTTACGAAAACCTGTATGATGAGGCCCATGGAAAAAAATAATCCCTCACTCGAACTCGTCTGCAAACGGATAGAATCGAAAAGCCTGCTGCAGAGAACGTTACCGTCGTGCCGAAGCGAGCCAGGCGGGGGATGAAAGCTCTTTAGAAAACGCGGGTCGTTTGTGTACACGTCCAATGCTTTTACCGCCAGTCGCGTCGCTGGCTGCCAGCCACGAGTACGTTTTGTAGCATCTTGTTTTGTATTAATACATGCGAAGAGGGGAAAATTTCCCTGTTTGTTGGCTGTACCTGTTTGTTTGCGCTGAATGAATATGTTTAGGCAACCTAGGTATGCATTGACGAGCGGATTAAGCTGCTTGTCTTATTCATATGGCATCTGATAAAAACTGCACTGAAGTGGGGTTTGTTACTGTTATGCCACGCGTTTCAAAATTATTCAAAAAAGGAATTCAAAGAGAAAATAAATATTCAGTCGCAACGGACATTGTTTACGGTAAACAGCGTTCTATTTGCGTAGCTAAAAAAACTAAAATTCAATAATAAGCTCTCTTTAATTAACGCAGGTCCGTGGTTAGTACCGATGAGAAGTTGGAAGCACCGGACATACGATACTGCCTGAAATTTGCGAAACAGTGAAAAACACATTTTTTAACGCATCGCTGCTCGTAAAAATCCGACTTTTTTTCTCCGCATGAAAGTGATGTATCAGGAATTAGACGTGCAGGGAACCTGGTTTGAACTCAACGTCCGCTGATGACGTGTTGCAGTGCCAACGGCTGTTAATTTTAATTCCTACGCTACGCCTCCACATCATGGGCATTGTTCTGTTGCTGTGAAAGGAAAAGGACAGAAATTAGCAACTGGGTCTTCGCCAAGTTGTAGAGGTATATAAAAAAAGCGTGTAAGATGGCATAATTGGGCCGGCAGTAATAATTTAGCTGACAAATGATTTTCAGCAGTGCGCCTGCATATCTGCATAATCACCACAATTGGGTTCCTCTGCGCCCGTTATCACGCGAGTAGTGGCTGCGTCAGTGTGAATGAAAAGGGACAGCGAGCAGCAGCCGCACGTAGTAGGCCGCATACCGTTCAACAATGTTTTTGCGAAATGTACAGGCGACCTGGGCCAAGCAAGATGAAGTGCACTACATTACTGCGCCCCTACGCAAACGAAGGCCACGGTATGATAACGTATTTGCAACAGAGTTAATACGAAGTGAAAATGACAATTTCTGTTTAATGTAAAGTTTCCTTGCGCTCTTATATGTTACGTATATTAGGTCATGAACAGGGGTAGAGGGGGAGGGAGGGGGGGGGGGTGGAGCCTCACTTCACAGGTCGAGCCAACGTTTCGACAAGTGGATTTGTCTTCGTCTGGGCCAAGTCCACTTGTCCCAGACGACACGTCCATGTCTCGGCCAAGTCCATGTTTCGACAAGTCTACTTGACGAAACGTTGGCTCGGCGTGTGAACTGAGGCTCCCCCTCTGGCCTTGTTCAGCGCCTCTTTCCTACTGTGTAGTCATCTTCCTCCCCTCGTTCTACCCTTTATATAAGGTCATTCACTTTCCTGGGCTAGCATCCAACAACTGAGTCTGTTATTTTGATTGGTTTGGTTTGATTTGTTGGGTTTAACGTCCCTGTGCGACTACGGTTATGTGAAATGCCGTATTGGAGGACTCCGGAAATTTCGACCACCTAGGGTTGTTGCACTGGCATCGTACAGCACACGGACGCCATTCCGCTTCTCCTCCCTCGAAACGCAGCCGCCGAGGCCGGGTTTGAACCCGCGTACTCCGGCACAGTAGTCGGAGTACGCTTACCACTGCACCACCCCGGCGGTTGCGGCCTCATTTATTGACTTCAGTGTCATTAAGAAATGGGATGTGGCAGCGAACGTAGCTCAAGCACACAACCTTTCGAGGTCGTTTTCTACTTCACTTTAGTACGAAAAAAAAATTACAAGGGTTCAACGCCGCTAAAACAAATATTGAGCGAAAGCATTAGCTGCGGGTGACCGAGAACCCCTCTTCTTCTCTTTTTCTTCTTCCTCAGCCCACATATAAAGCCCCGCTTTGAACCAAGCCGTATGAACGTGCCTTAGTGGCCTATAAGGGTAACGTGAATGCCAGGGTCCTAGCAGGCTGATTCTGACATAACCGTCCCATGTGAAACGAGAGACCTAAGTTGGCGGCTCCTGCCAACTGAGCCACGGCTCCAACCGCGCCACGTCGACCGCTATAGTTGGGAGCCCATCTCTCGCTTTTGTGCCACGTGGGATGTGATGTCACAGCGTAACGTGGGTAATACGTGGCAACCGCCGTGCTACGCCACCGCTTTAGTTTGTAGCCCAGCTCTTATACTAGTGTCACGTGGGGTGTGACGTCACAGCGTCACGTGGGTAAAACGTGGCTATCGCCGCTCTACGCTGAAGGCTCGAAACCTAAAGTAGTATAGCTTTCGCAATAAAATATAATATCGAATAAACTCAAATTAAGCACCAGAAAAACTGTAAGACCCATAAGCGCATTTTCGAACAATTGTACTGGTATAACGGGACCGCCCATTTCCAGCGCGGCTGCTTTTTCCATAGGGAGACAGACATAGTGCACGCGCCTTGGTACGTGGTCGCTGGTGCACGAAATTACTATTATTGTTATTATTCCATTTATTTCCATCAACTATGCGGGAGGCGAAGAAAAAAGCTGCAGCGCAGCAGCAACTTGACACGTCCTCGTCCCTTACAAGGCAGCAGCAGTACGCGTCGCACGTCGCAATTCTCCCGAGCATTCACTTTCTCTGAAGAGTAATGTCCTGCGGTTGCATCGTTGTACATGACTTATGCGGCTAATTACGTTAGGTATCGGACATACTTCACAGGAACCTTTCCACAGACTTTTTGCTCTATACCACGACTGCAGTTTCATCGTGATACGCAGCGAGGCGTGGTCGCATTTGTGAGTCACGTTTGGCAGTACAGGGGACCGCGGATCGTAAGGCATCCGCCCATAAGTGTACAAGACACACCGCTACCCTAGAACGTGCAGCATTCTCCAGCTATAGATAAAAACAATAACGACGACGTGGCGGTGATGCACGTGTGGGGAATGGAAGCGGAGTACGAACACAGGACGTGAGAGAGTCGGCACAACCAAAGACAAAATGTTAAGGGAACTGAGGTTTCAGGATATATTCGCAGGCGACATTTGTTACCAGAACGAGATTATGGTTCATTATACCTTCGTAGGTTCTGGTGTCGGCTGCTGCTTTGGAGTCGATAGGTTTCCAGCTGCAGCGGAGACATTTGTACAGCGATTAAGGACCTGATTTTATTTACTTGGTTTCGTGGCGACGCATCGAGAAACATATTTCGTCCTTTTTTACCTATCTTGTCAAAGAAAGGCAATGAAAGCCTGCCTGTGGGAATATGTGTAAATATGCGGCTTATTTCTTTAGGGCATCTGGTTTTGGAAATTGCTGCACTGCCCATAAAACGCTTCAAAAGCAGAACTTTGGTAAGATAAATGAACTTCACTACATTAGCGGCATTGAGGAGCAAGCCGAATCATGTATTGAGATGAACTTTTTATTGCAACCTGCACCGAAGGTTAGCAGTAGTTAAAACGCAGGGAGGACGTCCTTTGACAAAGAAAGGGTGGTGATGTTTAATGGAGGCGGTAAGACTTGAAGCCTGCTGAAGCCATTCGAGTGTACCGTTTTTATTAAACAGTCCTTGTATCGCTTATTCGATTCGAAACTGTTGTGTCTACCATGCCCTATTCACCTTGGCCGCTCATTTACCGACACAGCTCGAGAACGCAGCGAACAACGAAAAAAACAGAAATCGGGGGACTGGGAAACGTAAGGTAACCTGCTGCAAAGACTTCCGATTGGAGCAGCGAAGATTATAAAACTACAATGTTCGCCAGGTTGACCTCAAGCCGACTAGGTTATATCTGGAACGAAAAAAAATTATGCTGAGTAAAGCAATCGCCAAATGAGGTTCTTTTTAGAACAATTTCACAAAAGAAGAGTAGTGCAGAAAGCTCTGATGAGAGAATGATTGTCCAGCTCTCTGGGGTCACCACGCCCATCAGTCAAAGTCCTACTCGTTGGAATTCGTTTATTCTAGATACTTTGACGAGATTTAAAAAGGTGCTCTACATTTCTATTCGGCTGGTTCGTGCTCAGCTTTGAGAGTCGCTAACTTATGATGGATTTCGTTTTGTGGCAATTGTTCCAGTCTACTCTAACTAGCGGGTAGTTTTTTAAAGTAGTTGAGAGATGCTACAGCTGTAAAATAAATGAAGTATCGGAGTATTTGAAATCGTTTATAAGAATTCAAGCTGTTAATAAAAAAATAACAGAAACAAGGGGATCAAAATATCAAAGTGTCACATTGCGTCAATAACTGAAGTAGATGGCCTTCATCACTTCTATAAATCTTGGTTTAACCCAATTACAATCAACCAAGAACTGATGTAACTGTATAGGTGGGGCAGTGCTCCAGATAAAAAGCTGCATATCCGGAACAGCGTTTCCGCAAAAGTATAGATGTTTCTTGTGCAGCTAAAGGTTATTGGATCCTCAGCACACTCACGTCATGAACAACATTGAATCCCTGCAAAACCGTGCTGTTCGCTTCATCCTTTCAGATTATTCACGCTTCACCAGTGTCACAGCAGTAAAACAACGAGCCGAGTTGGAACCACTATCACGTAGACATTATTCCGCTCGCCTAACCTTATTTCACAAACTGTATCATCAATCATTCCATCCTTCACGATGACTTCTTTTTGCTACCCCCTTAGGTCTTCCCTCGCCGTGACCACGATAACAAAGTAAAGCGCATAGCGAGCCGTTCATCTCGTTTACGCAAAATCATTCATCCCTCGCAAAACAGTAGACTGCAATAACCTACCATCACGCATAGCTACTGAGATTAACATAGTTTGTTAAATATTTGCTAAAAGAAAACGCGAACAGTTTTTGTACTTGTGTTTTTCCATTTTACTGTTTTTTATGTATCAAATCTGTTGTGAATTGTTTTGTATATTTCATTTGTGTTCCTTGTTATTTTATTTGTGTGCAGCAGTAGTGACATTTCATGCTTCTTCTGTATTACGTGGATTATTATTTTTTTTTAACACTCGGCCGCATTTTGAATTTATGCGCTTATGTCGCCCCCTCCCCTACCCCCCCCCCCCCCTCCCCTTTCTAATAACCTAGCACGAGGGCCCTTAGGGGTCTTGTAAATGAATAAATAAATATATAATGTTCCACGTACATGTAACTGAAACACCACTCCACCTATATTCCGAGCGATTTGATGCTCCCATCACGCCTTTCCTTTCATGGCATTTTGTAGGTGTCTACTCAGAGAGAAAGAGAGGATATCTTTGACCGGTTATTTGGAATGTACTAGCTTTTAACGGGACAATGTTAAAGGCCCACTTTATAAGAAGATCCGCCATCGGGGTGGTTGCTGCTGTAAGCGAAATATTAAAGGCTTGCCGCAGCAGGTGATAGCTCGCAGGTCTGAGCCCTTATTGGTTAACGTATTGCTTGACGCCAGGGGACCATATGACAGGACCGAGTTGGCTGTCATCTCGTGTAGCGTTTTTGGCATGGGAAAGTGAGACGGAAATCTATCCCGGGACAAATGTATGCCGAGCCAAACAACGACCCTTAGGGCAGGCAGACCCGCTCTACGGCTTGTCTAAAATGGGTTTGATATGCAAATATCTATATGTAATCTCTCATAGGATGGTAGTTAGCGACTGTATCCTGATTAGTGTGTCTGAAATAATGAAGGCGCACATTAATGGTACATTGATTGAGCGGGTGGTAAAGTGCATGTACACGAACGACGACCCCCAAGGGGAGCTGCACAGGAAACCATTAACATTTTCAGCGTGACTGCTTTAAAGGACGTATTTAAGTGCTCTTCAAATCTTTTTAGTAGCATGGGTAGATGTGAAGCGAGAATTGCGTCATTGTTGCATGTATCCCAGGGGGCAAAGTTATGCACTCTGCACAGCATGCGATGGCGGGAAGCAGTATCACATTGAAGTTGTTTACATGCGACAACTGGGGTCATGACAGCGTATGTCACCCAGTATGTCTGTCTGTCGGCCTATGTCTGTCTGCAGGCATGTAATGCGGCTAATTTCAATACAGCGCGCCCCATCAAGTCCCGAGCAGCGGCACAGCAATGATGATCTTGTGGCCCTGTTTTTATTTTGAGCGCGTACGGTTAAATGTCACGTTGTCCAAAAAATCCCGTTGGCCTTGTGATCATAAAATCGGGGGTATGGTTTAAGGTGGTAAATGGTAAGGGCGGTGACTGATTGGTCTGCGGACTAAGTGACATCATGATGCCACAAAATATGACCGAGTTGCCTGCCATCACGTGTAGCTCCGTAGAGATGGGAATCAAATACATCCGAGCAATACACGCTGCCTCTAGTTGATTCAGGCTCCTTTCTATGACTTGGCTACTGTGGGGCTTTATACCATGTGCTGGTGCTATTAAGCATAATGTGATATCTCACTGCTTTATAGTGATGAGTATTTAGGATATATAGAGACAAAAATTGAGGATTAGAGATTAAGAGAGTTAGAATATCCATGTACGTAGCTAGAATACGCAAGTAGCGGACGGGTGCCTAATATACCCTTCAAGGCAAAGCTAAGACCCCCCTTCCTCCCCCCCCCCCCAGCCTACCTTTCGCAAATTTTTTGGTCTTTATATTTATTGCGTGCACGAAGTATAACATCACAGTCAGAGCTCAGCGCAGCATGACAAGATAAATTTATCGTATAGCGGTGGCGATGTCGTATTTCAAGCGGGTGAAGAAAAGACACCGGAAGAAAACAAAGAAAAGGCCGCAGGACTACTACCGCCGCGGCAGCGCACAGCATTTTAGCTAGCTGGGGTGCATTGCATAGAAATAAGCCAAACGACATGCATGTGTATAAACTGTCTGGATCCCAGACGTCACCTCTAGATGAAACTGCAATGAAGTTCTGCTTTTGAAGTGAAAGCATCACAACACTAGGGAGAACCGTGCTTCACGTGTCTCATAACTTGACCTTCTTTGGCACTTCAAGGAGCAGGAGGACAAACTGCTGCTATTCGGTTCAGGTGTCCACAGAACAATATGCCAGAGTCTGCGCCTTTCCGGTCCTATAAACCAGCACACAATGTCAGCTTCAAGGAGCCACAGGACAAAGTGTGACTCTATGCCTTCCTTTCCCCAGAACATCCGACCGCTTGAAGTGTAACCTTGTGGACCACGTTGGGGTCACATCTCAAAGTCATGACTTTGGCCCTTCGACCTTTGGGTTACCGTTGACCTTTCAGACTTCTGAGGAGATAGTGGAAGGGGGGAATCACATGGTTAATCACGTGGGTTACGTCACATCGCACCATAGTGCGATGGAAACAGCCATGACGTCAATCGATGGGTATAAGTACAAGGAATAATCCCGCTTTGGTGGTTTAGCTACAGAGCCAGTCAGCAGGCCTATGCATTTTATTTTCCTTCTTCCTACAGTCGCCAAAATAACAAGACAACCTCGACTCAAAGTCAGCCATAATGGCGATGATACTGCGCTTAGCGCGTCGTAACGATATCAGTTAAATCTGGTTACGAAGGTGCTTTACGAAGCCTAATCATGCTGTGAAATGTTCGACTGAGAAAAAAAAATTGCTTAGGTTTAGCATGGTTAAACATGGTATCCATGTTTAACCATGCTAAACCTAAGCAATTTTTTTTTCTCAGTCGCTCAACGCTCGGAGTACACCACCTTTGACATTGCCTATGTTTGGGTTAAAAGTAATTAGTTTACCGTATACATTAAAGAATTAATTTTCAGTGCCAGACTGTCATTGCGGAGGTGTAATAAATTATTTGCGCATGCTCTAGCCGATTGTCACATGTGAAAACTGCAGATGGCTGCTTGCACCTTCATAAGCACTCAGCCTTCTCGACTGGGAGGGCTCAGTACACTGACTAAGATAAACCAGCAGTTAGAGCAAATGGGATGTGAACGTGCCGCAAAGAAGCAAAGATGTAGTGGCCGCATGTGGCACCGCTAATTTCATTATTCCTGTTCTCGCACGAGGTCCACTGGGGAAATGTCCGAGATTATGATCTTGCTCGCCGTTAACTCATCAGTAACGAGGCACGAAGGCGGGAGAAAACTAACAAAGTTATGTCTGAAGGAGCATTCGTACGTCTGGGCACATTGCGACGATCACTGTAATATAGTAAGCCGGATTCGGAGACACATCAGGCTGATTCCACGAAGAAGTGAGGGAAAATGAGCTGCCTGGAAGCGAGTGCGGCAGGCGTGGTGAGGAACTTGTAGGAAGTTGGGACAGCGTCATCAATTCTTGTCTTGCCGCCGGCTAAGAGGAGGGGTGTACGAAGGCTGCTTTCCCGTCCGGAGGTCGCGACAAAATGGACCCAACGTCGCCGCCATGGTATACTTGCTGGCCGTGTGTACGTGTCCAAGTTTTTCGCCGAACGAAAATGGACGATGATATACGGGACTCCCTCACAGCGGACATGGAAAGGAGACGGCGGGCACGCTTAGATGTTTCATCTGTGACAGTCGACGAAGAAGAAACGAACCTTGACCGGAAGGGTCTTCCTGTTTGCCTTTGGCTACTCTGGGAAGATGAAAGCGCAACTTGTATTTCTTGAAAGATGTGTATTTTTTTCCTTCCGGCAGTCTCCAGAAACGCCTAAAACGAAAACCTAGACAGGCACATACTTTGAGTTAGTAAGGCGTTTCTGGTATGTGTTCTGCTCTGTTTTTCTGTATTGTTCAAAATACCGTACTCTGTTCATTAAGAAACATGGTTGACTCCGTAGGCAGTAAAATAAAAAAAAAAAGAGTGAAAACCATAAATTTTTATATTCGTGTTTTTTTTTTTTTCGCTCTTCTCAGTGCATAAACACCAGTTAGGCGCAAAACAACATTGTCATGTAGTTTTCTGTTACCTTTTCGGATCGAACGCCGAGGCAGGAAACGTTATATAATGATAGGGTAAACAAAAGGCAAACGCGACTCGCCAACTCAGTCAAGACTCGCTTTTGGTGAGTAGAGAGACCAAATGGGGCAAAGTGTATGCTATAGTGTGCAGGATGCTAGCTGAAGGACACACTAAAGGTATAATAAACCGCACCACGTCCACGAGATAAAGATTGGCTGAAATGTTTGACTACAAAATTTTGTTTTGTGTTTAAGAATTTCAGGTAGCCACCTAAAAGCGACGAGTGCATTGCCGAGGTGAAAATGGTCAGCTGCGCAGAAAAAAAAAAAAAAGAGGTTTAGAGGGGACTGAGCAAATCATAGCAAAGTACAAGCCTAAACACAGAATCGAAGTGGATGGGCTCACTGCGACGGGCTTACGCGTGTGCTCTGTGTTACACAACTGCAAGAAGCACGGCTGCATTATGTCGGGAGAAAATACGTAGAAGCTGGTAAAGAACGTTGATCGTAATGTGCAACCAGCTAGAATTGAAAGAAAGCGAGGAAGCATTGCTGTTTTTGCGAATTAATGGTGTTTATGACTCTTATTTTCCAACAATTTCCATGACGGTAGCCTAAGGCGGACTCTCATAGTATTGTAGGCGTGAATTTACTGCGCGATCTCTGTTACAAGCAAAATCAGCTGTAAATACCGACAACTCACACGGATTGAAAACAGGCAGAAGTAAGCTTAATACACTGCTCACAAATTGCTACGAACCACAGTGTGAAGCTGCAGTAAGGCATTTAGGAAAGTTCCATCCCACTAAGATGAATAATTGTTTCGGACTAACGCTGAAAATGTTAGGGCTCCCAGTGAGCGGTGAGCCCGGCAGAGCTGGTGTTATTGTCGGGCAGAAATCAGGATTTGTCGAAAGTTTCGATGCCACGAGCGGAGCGGCGTAACTGAAAAGCAAATGAATGAATGAATGAATGAATGAATGAATGAATGAATGAATGAATGAATGA
>JAJIZL010124696.1:0-53337 GCA_023969395.1 Amblyomma maculatum | reverse complement strand
TGAATGAATGAATGAATGAATGAATGAATGAATGAATGAATGAATGATAGTATTAGTAACCAGGCCCCTGGATCCTGAGCCAGACACTCTAAACTGAGCTTACGTAGGCTTCGCTAAAGCACGGCTTTACTTCTATTTCGAGTGCTCCTTCTCGTAATATGGCAGTTAACGAATCTATACCAATGAGTATGTGTGCGATCAGAGCGGTCATAACTAATGAAAGAAGCGCCAACTCACATCCTCACAGCAAATCATGAATTGGCGGAAGGTTTCATTCAGCAATGATTGTCATTGGTCTACGCTTCGAGGCGCCTGATTCAAAGATGGTAGCAAGATACGCGATGGCGGGACACCTCAAGCAAAAGCTAAAAATAACCCTGTTAAGCTTGGAAGAGCGGCGCGCGTGCATGTAAGTGAGGGCAGTCTGTTCGTGAGCGAAGACCGGCAATAAAAGCTGCTGAAAAAAAAATTAAAGATGTGTTATAGACCCTTAAATGAGCGAACAACATATTGTCCTTCATGAGTCTTCAGAAACTCAACATCCATGCTGCAACCTATTCTGTCGCTCAGTGAAATACGGAGAAAAAATTAAAGGACGCTTGTTTCGCCTTAAGGGGCAGCGAAAATGCCTTGAACACCACACTTTCATTTTAGCGAATGTTTAGGATTGAGGGACTGGCACAGAGTTTGGCAAAGAAACCTGTTTAGTTGGTTGATAGTTTTGGAAATGAAAAGCAAAGTAAGCATAATAATATATTAACAATATTTGGTTCACAGGAAGGAAAAGCACAGTATCTGTCATTGTTTCTGTGGACACCTGAACCGCGCCGTAAGGGAAGGGAGGAAGGTGGAAGTGAAAGTGGATAGAGAGAAAGAGGAAGCCGTAGTGGAGGGCTACGGAGTAATTTCGACCACCTGGGGATCGTTAACTTGCGCTGACATCGCACAGCACACGGACGCCTCTTCGTTTCGCCTCCGTCGAAACGCAGCCACCGCGGTCGGGATCGAACCCGGGTATTCCGGCACCGTATCTGTATCACTTCTCGGTGGACACCAACGCTTAAATAAACGGCGTACGATCGGAGGTACATTTGTCATCGGTTGGAATCCCTATCTCAGAGTAGCCTCCAACTTGACTGGCAGATAGGCCCTAAATGGGAAGCGAAATTGTATGACACCACCCTGAAAGTTGCAACGAACTATAGCGTCCCAGATGTGGTCCAAACTCGAGTGCTTATTTTTTTACTGCACGCTTTCATAAATTCCGTGTGACTGCAACGGCAACGGCGGTCGACGGTGACGCCTTTGCTACCGGACGAGTTGTATATGCATCGCACAAAGTAATGGTTTGGTTTGAGGGGTTTAACCTCCCAAAGCGACTCAGGTTATGAGAGACGCCGTAGTGGAGGGCTCCGGCAATTTCGACCACCTCGGGTTCTTTAACGCGCACTGACATCGCACAGCACACGGGCACCCTTGCTTTTCGCCTCCATCGAAAAGCGGCCGCCGAGGCCGGGATTCGATCCCGCGTCCTTGGGAACTCACAAAATGAGTTCGCATTTGAACCCATCGTAGCTGGATGGGAAAGTCCGAAGCCCTTTTCAGTTTTTTCAGCGAGGCTAATTGTAGGGAAGTATCAAATTTGTGCTGTTAATGGCACTGTGATCGTTGTACAACACTGAAATGCACGCAGAAATTGGATCCTAAAGGTCCCAGTTCGGCTAGTCAAGAAGTACCAGAAGTTGACGACTTTTAGCCCCCGTTTTTGTAATCTTTGCGTTGCAGGTTTGTGATAAGCATATTCATATTATAACCGATATAAACATCAAGCTTGAGAAGCTATATGACTTCCGTAAAGATTTTGGCTGTCATTTCAAATATTCTCGTAATCTCATTGTCTGCGTGGCAGCAATACTGCCGACAGTGTAGAGAGCAGGTCATCCTATTATTTAAGCATATATGTTTGAAATTGTACCTACTGTGTATTTGATTAACATGAAGATCTGATATTTGGCCAACAGCATGATTTTTTAATGACGTGATTTTATGGCATACATCGCTTTATTATTCTTCTGCACTCAACAAACCTCCGCACATTGACTTTTCGATGCCCAGTTAGGTTGGACTGGCTCCTAAAATCTGCCAGCTAGATGGACCTCTTCAGCTCAATACCACTTGAAGAGAGCTTTTTAATACTGCTTAAGGAAAAATCTCAGCTTCGTATCACCGTACAGTTTAGCACTCTTCGTTAGATGGCACTTATAAAACAGGTTTTGCAGTACATAAGTCCCTGCCATTATCAAAACACAATCTCTAGGGTTCAAACACTTGAATTGCAAACGGCTGGAGTGAGACTTTCCTTACTTGAATGTTCATAAAACAAGAGATAAGGGCAAAGATGATTTCAATTTTCCATCTCGATGCGATAAGGTATGCGTCGGCGTGTGCGGCTTTATTTTGGACAGAGCGTGGTCTTTGTTCCTCTTTTTCTTGCTTGCAACTGCTGCTTTTTCGGTGCAAACAAATCAGTACAGAACAAAGTGCACGCATTCGCTTCTTCGCACGACGTCCTGATAATTGATCGTGCACCAAAATGCTGCAAAAAACTGAAAGGCAACCATTGTCACCAAAATCCCGACAGTTAGAGCGAATGTCGATCTGGTGTGCATGCTTTGTAATCTTTTCTGAATGTTCGCTACCTCGTCAAAATACTTAAACTCACTTTGTACACATCGGTCCGAACTCCGTTCCCGCGCTATATGCTTTAATAACTGAACGGCTTTTCAAACGAGTCATTTCATGGTCTTCTATTACCTTTTTTTGACACATAAGATTCTCACATTTCCCCTGTGGACTGGCGCCTTTTTTGTCCTCATAGAAGAGCATACGTACCCGCTTTGTTCTGCCGTCAAAGTGCTTTGCCTTTGATAAAAACGGGATATTGCGACTGCTCGTGCTTCTATTTCATGTTTATTTTTTTATATTCGCTCCTCACAATAATTGAAAATCATTTTGTGTCATATCGAATCCTCTAAATTCATTTCTATTCCCCCTATTTCTAGGGTGGAGTGATAAACAGTATGGAATAAAAGAGATGGGTCCCACGAGCTGCTCAAGAAGTTTTCAGTTTCATTCCTGCCATTGTACCTGTCCCTCGAACGTCTCTGCGAAAATGCGCACTTGGTCCGTTGCAGCACCTCTTAATCAAGCGAAGCTTTTCAAATGTATGCAGGTCGACGAGAGAAAAAGCAAAATAAGATCCCCGTTTATTGAACTGGAAAGAAAAGGCTGGAAAAAAGTTTTGGGTGAGAAAGCCTCGTCACTGTTTGCACGGAAAACTTGGTTGTTCACTTTGTATTAGTTCCTGTGTTCGCCCCGATCCTGCGTCTGTCAGGAAAATTAGAACACACAAATTTCGGTAAAGATAACACTTTTGCTAGGATAACTGTCGTTTCAATGTCGCATAATTTTTTTTTTTTTTTGCATATTGCGAGTTCTGTTTTAAATAAAAACAAAAAACATTGTAATATTAGGAAGTGTAGGAAATAAAAATAAAAATCGTGGCACAAATAACGCAGGGCCGACGCATTAAACTTGAGACTGATATCACCAGGTTAATTCTGTAATATCTTGTATTAGTGTGGGATAAATGCATGACATAAAGGAAGAAAACACACAAAACGAGAATTGACTAGCAGCTGGAACTTTTAGTTTGGAAGAAACTGGTCTTATATAGCATTCCTTCCCTCATGAAACACAAAAATGACAGAAAGAAAAAATGCACAAGGGTATTTAGACGGTTTTACTGGATGATTAGCTGCTATCTCTTTGCCAGGGAGAGTAATGGAGGCTTCACTAATGCAAACGTTAGCGTTGTTGCGAATGTCGACCACTTATAAAATTTAATACCTTAGATGTTTTTAATGTTTTCCAGGGACGATGATGGTAGAAATCTGTGGAGTTCATAGAACATGCAATCCAAGATTGCATGATGAATAATTTTACTATAAACGATTTCTGCTCACCTTGGCGGAAGTTTATGTATTGTACCGTAAGCCCGATGCAAACCTTTGCTGAATTACAATGTGCTTTATACATATGCTATTCCCGTAATATAGGTCGTAAAGAGGCTCTCAAAATGAATTAAGCCTCCTTCCTTTCCTTCGTCGTCCTGCTCTTTTTTATTTTTTTATTTGTTCTGACTTCTGTCAACTTTTCCATGGCACACAGTTTTATCGGCGCTTAAAACACACATCAAAATTAACTCCGTTGGTCAACTTCCTTTAACCAAGCGCTACCCCATGTGTGCATGGCAGAACCACCACCTTCATTCTTCTCTATTGTACTGGTGTATCTCTACCCTTCAGCCAAATAAGAAGACTATCGCATTGACTAGAAATCAAATGCTAGGGGTGATCGCTAGATTTCAAGCGAGCAGCAGTATTGCAACACACTTTTATTGGTTATTTAATAACAGGATTAGTCAACTGCGGAGTTTAGACAAGACTAAACAACGCCATTTTAACGCAAAATCATTAATGTTCACGGCAAGCAGTAAAGCCGGACTCGCCTCCGTGGGTATCACGCTGACAGCCGCGAGCGATCTCAGGATAGAATCAAATATACAATGAAATTAAGGAGCATATTAAAAAAAACTCTGACGTCTAAATTATCAAGGAAATCCCGGCAATCAAATGAAGTTATTGAACTTAAAGTGGGTGGGGTTGGTATTCGAACACAGAGACTCCGGTCAACCGAGACGGGCACTCTGTAAATAAAAAATAGTTATTCCTTTTGCCTACTGCATACTAACCACAGGAAGCCCAAAAAAAGTCGTTTGGTTCATAAAACACTTATGTGCAGTCATGAGTTGTATGAGACGTACCCAAGTTTGAGCATTTATTCATTGCTTACGCCGTAACTATGTGTGACAAGCGCAGTTTTTCAGTTTTCTAACTCATTTTCTTTTGGGCGCATCGCACTTAAAAGTCGTCCTCAAACTTTGGATTAGAAATACTGATTATATTCACAATTTTGGGCAAAACATTTGTTCCCTGTCAGATTGCTCATGACTGTACTTTCAGTTTGCAAGGACATCCACCAATACATTAAATTCTTGAAAGCAACACTGGTTCTTTAATATATCAAGTAGTTTACATGGATTTTCAACAGAATAGAAGCACACAAGAATGGTATAATTATCCCAATTCCGGACTGTCATGCGACCCCGGCATGTTCGCATGTGGGCACACTGTAAAACAAAATATATGGGGGATGATGAGAGCGTTCTAGAATGTGAAAACGAAATCCTAATTGGAGATTTGGTTGATCTGCTGCTGAACTTTGAGTTGCACTTTATGATGATCTGTTGTCGTCGGACTGCTGCCATGGCATTTATACATAGCCGCTACTTCCCGACAACGTTTACTATGAGCGTCATGTCGAGCTGCTCAGCCTCTTTCGCCATGTGGTAGTTTCTCGCTTTTCCCTGCCCGCGATTAGGCCTCGATACGTCGATCATAGTAATCTGGAATGAAGCTTAGAGGCCACATTAAGAGATATGCAAGACGAGCGAGCGCGCTGCGTGTGTGCTGTCGCTGTTTTCAGAGACGTCTACGGGTGCACCGCGTTAGAAAGTTCACTCTGATGGTGGGTCCTTTTCGTTCCACAGCTGACATACCCGTCCTCCTTCCCTGCACTTATGTACGCCTTTCGATCAACATGCTTTGGTTGCACGCTAAAAATTACCGGTTGCGCTCCACCAGTCTTTCTTAAATCCTCCTGTTTCTTCATCCCGGCGCGCACCTTCAGTTTCTAGTTTTTTTTTTTTTTTTTGCTCCATAGAATGCGACCTTGAAACATAGAAAATTAATACTTTTGCATTAAAAGACGTCATATGGAGTTAATTGGACAGTTGCATCGAACAAACGAATGCCCCTTGTCGTAAGTTGGAGGTCTATTTTTAGAGATAATCTGTTGTTCGTCCTAAACGGCAACCCCACAATCTAAACAGATATGTTCCACATTGTCTGATTCTTTTATTCAGCATATAATTTGTGCGGCATGACTTGAAATCTTTTTTTGTTTTTTGAGTCAAGGGGTCACTTAAAGTGTACTGCTATGCACTTTGAAGAAGGATGTTTTAGCTCGGTAGATGCCCATCATTTTTTTTAGAAGTTTCAGTACGTCTTCTCTCTTGCCTCCACAATGCAAGGGCCTCTATAATGACACGGGAAAAATTAGTTCTGCTATGTCCGCATTCAATTTTCTTGCGTTTGAAGTTCGTGAGGTAATCCAGGGGAAAGCTCGCAGGCCGCAATCTACAAACACTAATGACTTCCCGCAAGTGCCCGCTAGCATTACGATATTTATCAGTTTATCCGTTTATAAAATCAATGAGCAAGAATCAAACCCTCTCGAAGGCTCACGTCACATCTCCAGGTTATTTGGTGTGGATGTGGAAGGGGCACGTCAATAGTAGGAGACGAAAAAGGCAAGGCTAGAGGTCTAACCACGCCCCCCCCCCCTCCCCTCTTCAAAATGAGCTTTGCTACCTTTCCCTGGGGCGAAAGGAATGAATAAATATAAAGGAAAAGGAGAAATCGGAGTAAACAGGCAAAAGACAAACTGTTATTCTGGCCCGACGCTCAAGCGGAGAAGTGCCTGGCAGGTCTTCAGTGCAGATGACCTCCGCGGCTTCTGTGCAAGGACTTTCTCCATAAGCGAGTGTGGAGTGTCAATAGTAGGAGGCTATGTAGGTACCAGACACAGGCTATGCACAGTTTGGAATTCTGACTCTGCGTCATCTTTAACCTAAGTGTTATTCGATACAATCCTTCATAGCTTATTAAGGTGCAAAAAGCATGAAAGGATGTGAATTACACTCTAGACTATATACTATAAACGAATCATACCAAGTTTATATTGTTGTCACGTAGATATTGGCGTGATGGCAAGGAAGTATAACATCATTGATCAGTAATTTCATTATGACTGCTGCAGTAACGTTCGGACTAGGCTCCGCATGGAGTAAAGTTGATTTGTAGTTCACCCTGCCAGCAGTGCCCTTTTATTTGGGACAATCGTCAGTAGCGCACAAAGATGACACGTGCGAGAACTTAAAGCGTGCAATTATCGTGGCTCTTGCTAAACGCACTTAGGTTTCTCAGCTCCCTATCGTTAACAAGCGTTTGAGAGTGTGCAGATCTATTTTTAGTATTCTACATTGCGTTAGTTCTCAAAGAAAGCGCGCAAAATTCCATTATCAACGCTTCTACTCAACGCCTTGTAAAAATATGCTTGGAACACATTTTGTTACGCTCCGTAGCTGTAAAGTAATAATGATGCCACGACGTTAAGTGTAAAGTGCTTTCAGAACAATGCATTTCGAGCTTCGCGCGGCAAAAAGGTAGTGCAGGAAAGGTTTAAAATGACGTGCGCCAGAAATGAAGCCGTCTTTAGCTAGCTGAAAGTGAGGCCAAGGACTTCGCGACAAAAATGACGCTATTTGTCAAGCGGAGCGAGGGTGTTTCGTCGCAGGGGGGCATTTGGTACTGCCGTAGTCTGGTGTTGATTGATTCCTCTTTTGAGACCATCTGATTTTGATTTTAATGCTTCAGCCATGTCCTCGTACATTGCATCCACGCTGCCTACACTAGCTTGAACTGCCGGGCGAGATATTCTTTAAAAGATTCGACAAGACTCCCTCAGTGTTAGACTTTAAGAGCATCAGCTATGGGAGCCACAAGCAGCTCACCCTACTTCATCGATAGTGCACTACTATTGCATATTATAGTGACCATCAGAATAGCAGGTACACTTGTTCGCTATATCAGTTATTAAATTTCGTAAACGTGTGCATCACAACACGACGAATCGTTTGACACCAAGCGGAACCCTCTGCGACAAATGGTTCGGCCATAATAGTCGTCTGAAGCTCCTCGGAATGCACGCTTTGGGGGCGGAAAAGTCGTCGGTTTAAATCACAGGCATATATGTTTGGCTGCGTCTCATTAGATATTTCACCCTCCGGTACATTCCAGGTCATTTGACATCACTTCGAACATTCTTCGTCTAACGGAAAACATCATTTTGAATACACAAGCAGCACAATGTACTACTTGGATTCTGTACTAATATTGTTAATCGCAAACACATTCGCTGTATCTGGAACATTTATTTGTTATATTATGTAATGTATTGAATAAATGTGTATATCTAAAGAGCCAAATTGTTCGACACCATCTGGAACCATACGTGACAAATAGTTCGGCCATAAAGACCACCCAAAGATCCGCCATATTCACGGTTTTGATGCAGGAAGGTCGCCGGTGCGACTCTTACGCATAATTTAGACTTTATTTCAATTAACAATATTATTCTTCACAAGATACCGAATCAGTTAATACCAGCTAGGATATTCTGCGTCACAGCCCAGAGGAGTCGCGGCACTTGGAACCTAAGTGAGACTTGCCACTCCATAGCACGCAGGTACGTTGGTACAGCGGGGCAATGTCGATGGACTTTCACATAGTGTGGTGGCTTACAGCTATATGCTAACGAGATCTCTGATACAATTAACAGAGGCACAAATTAACGAGTCAATTATGGGGCAAGTAGCATAGTGCAAGTTCGCCGACGAGGATCTGCAGCAGGGGACATAGAAGGGATCCTTCTAGTTTTTCGCGTCATACGTTTACAATTCGACCTTCAGAGTCCATCAAATTTTCTCCCTTCATTTCTATTTGCGTTGCCTTTCTTCGGATACGTGCCCAAAGCTGATTTATGGATGCGATGTGAGACGTGCGGACTTCATTCATATTTGTGTTAGCTTTATGAAATGTGAAGTAGGCTGAATTTATCGGTTACTAAAAGCAATATTTTCCTACGCTGAACAAGGGGGAGGACCCAACTTAAATTTAGGACCGGATTTAAAACCTTTGCTTGCTGAATTTAGAAAGACAAAAATTCAGGAGATATCTCATCAAGCAGCGCTGACAAAACACTTTACGAAGTTGGTATTTTACTTATACCATTGCAGTATACATACCAACTAATTAGCGAAATAATGAAGTATGTAGCAAGTTTATTGTTTCGAAAAATCCCATACATATTCAGAAAATGCTCGCCTAACGACCATTTCAGCATTTCGCTGGGTCCTCTGCGACATATTACCGGGCTTTGGAAGATGAGATATCAAATAATTCGCTTTTACGCCAAGGTGCCGAACAAGTTGCGTCTGTCAATGATAGGAAACCAATCCAAAATACGCACATTTTTTCAGCTCTTTCTTATATTCAGAAATACGTCTCCAAGCATATTTCAGTCGCCTCCTGTGGAACACTGCTTATATATTTTTGATTATTTTTTCCGACCTTTGTTGTTTGCGTAGGTACTCATAATATATAGCCTCGGCCACCACGTATTCCCACAGCCAACAGCGGCTGGCGTGCAGCTGTCAATCTGCGCTCTACTGAACAGTGCCCAGCTGGTAGTGTTCACACTACAAGACGTTGCACACGAGGTGGTGCGGACTAGGCGGCGTCAATACGGACGCTGGCCGCGCATCTCTTATGCACGCATGGAACCAACCATGGAAACACCGGAACGTGCAAACTCTGACTGCGCCGCAATTTCGATAGTTCCTCTCAGCCCCTCTACAAACTTTGTTTCCGCATTTCAGGACAGCCCTCCACCTGACAAACTGCTTTACAAAGGCGCTAGCGTGATGCAGCCTACACAGAGCATCGCCTACTCTTCTTTTGGTTTTTCATGCAGTTGGTATGCAGTTTCAGAGAATTCATTTTGTTTTTGCGTATTTCACGACGGGACCGCAGGAGTTGCATTTGCGGAGCGTTTTCGTAGCGGTGAATCATCCAGATGCATTTGCTGATTCATTTTTGTTGGCTTCTGAAGAGAGGAAATTCAGGCTTCGGCGTCTTCTATTTTCTCGGCTTACATCGAGCGGCTTTTCGATGGGCTAGGCGTGAGAAAACGGCTCCTGTTCTCGTTCATCTTTGCAGGCCTGCTTGTAAGAAATTCGCTGTTATTCTGCAGACGTGCGTCGGTTTTGTTTTATACTATCACCCTATTTCACCAACGCTTGCTTGCTTCAGGATAATTTCGCTTGCGGTGCGGTTGGCATTCTCGTGGGCTGGTTTCCCGCTGACAGGCAGCGCGTCGTTGCGTGGTGATGTGATAGCGCAGGAGTGTCAATCGACTTGATTTTTTTTCTTTTTTGAGCTGTTCAGGGCTTCCCGCTTTCTGCAAGTTTTCACTCTCAGCTTCTTGGAATTATTGAGATATTTATTAGCTTAGCGTTGGGGTCGACAGATCTGTTCATATACATCGGTGACGCAAAGATGCACTCATCACTTGTTCATGATCAGTTCGGATATGAGGCCATCACTCGGATTTATGACTGTACCTCCACTTTCGCGCTCGTCTAGATGTCTATAAACATATACACATCAGTGACAAAGGACGCTCCAGTAAAAGGTAGACATGATTCGTTAGAGATAAACTTTTAAACATTTGAATTATCGCGTGGAAGGTTCAAATGAAAATGCAAAAAATTACAGGACTGCGCTTAATTCTGCATAAGAACAACAATAGCTAAAGCCACATTAGAGGACTGTTTTCACCAACTGCATCGAAAAGTGTCACCCCTAGTACTGTTCTCCTTACCATCACCATCGCTACTATCTTCGTCTTCAACTAAATGCACCGTCATCTTCATTACTTAGCATCATCCTCATTATCACTAAATGCAGCGTAATTATCATCACTAATATCATCATTATCATTATCATATACTGCATCGTCACTGTCGTCGCTACTATTCTTCTCACGCTAGACAAGAAGCTTGTTTGGTTTGGTTTGGTTTGTGGGGTTTAACGTCCCAAAGCGACTCAGGCTATGAGATACGCCGTAGTGGAGCACTCCGGAAATTTCGACCACCTGGGGTTCTTTAACGCACACTGACATCGCACAGCACACGGGCGCCTTGCTTTCCGCCTCCGTCGAAAAGCGGCCGCCGAGGCCGCGATTCGATACCGTGTCCTTAGGAACAGTAGTCGAGCGCCGTAACCACTGCGCCACCCCGGCGGGGTTCTAGACAAGAAGCATGCTGATCGGTTTCTTCGGAGTCCGGCGCGGAGTAGTTGTTTGTGCGCTCTCCTGAGGATAGAAATGATAGTGGTTCGATTCCAGATGCACACAGACTTCTTTTTGAGGTGTCATTTTCTGTGAAAATTTTCACAGCCAAACAGCCAAGAAAAGTTTTCGTCTGAAACGTCTATCTGAAGTAGAAATGGAAACGTCAGACGTATCGATATAGATGGTGCTCGAAGGCGATACAGTGGAGGATAAGATTAGAGAGGCAGCTGAGAGTGCGTAAGAAATGCTTCTAGCGCGTGAGAAGTGAAAATTGAAGTTGTGGAATTTCGCCCCGAATTACCCATTAAACACAGGAGGTGAAAAATTATGGACCGAGAAGAAGGAGCGCAATAAATTCCTCGATAGCGCAAAGGAAAAATTCTTCGAGCCGTGTCTTCTCAGTGATTGTAAAAGAGCGCGAAATCTTAGGAGTGCAGGGTATGCTCCACTTATCCGCTGAATTTTAGCAAATATATTTGACCCTTCTGATCATGGTCAGTTATGTGCAAAGTTGTCACACTCCTGTCACTGTAATCAGCTATCTGGGTCCTCTCCAATTCTTTTGAATTATTTTTTCTAGAAGTTTTTTTTTCTGCTACATTTTAAAACAGCGCGTAAACACTCGCTCAGCCCAGGCCGTAGCCCAGTTTCGCCTCGGGCTTTGTCGGAAGTGTTCGGAACGTGGTAGAAAAAATCGAGGGCAGATGAGGCGGCGTCTCTTCTTTACAGAGTGCGGTTCATGTGTCAGCCGAGAACTGTGGTAGATACTGCGCATTATTTTTTTTTCAAAGACCAGTTTAGAAAGTTGAGTTTAGATGTCCAGCGAAACGTGAGGTAGATACTGCGTCTTCCTTTCACTGCAAATCTATTAAACAAGAATATTTAAGAAATTGTGAACTAAAGGGAGGTGTTAAAGATGCTAACACGTTTACTCGTAAGGCGAAGAGCTTCCCCTTATTTTTCCTGAACCATACAATTTGTCAGGGCAAACTGGGCTATGAATATCCGCAGCGACAGCATTCCCTCCGTTCATTTCACTAATGCTAGTTCAGTAGGCTGCCCCTCGAGGTTTTTTTTTTTTTTTTTTGAATTTTCAGAAGAAAGATACTTTTAGCGCCAGTGACTGTTGAGGAAAAAGGTCATTTGCTGCAAAAATGAGTTTTGAGGCCACTGACGTTAAGGGAAAAAACCACTTATGAAATTTCTGTCTACAAATGGACATTGGAATATGATTTGAATAGGCTCCAGATGAGAAATAATTTCAGCAACCATTATTCCTCTCGTTTATTTGCACCCTTGATTGTGGTGCCTATCTTGTATCAGGTGCGTATATATATAGCCCCTCCTGTTAAGCAAAGCCACCGTCGCTTTGCCTCAGACAACCATGGCGTCGGGTGGCGCCCGAGTGAGGTAACGGTGCCATGATTAAAGCGCACATGAATTTGAGGCTTGCTATTTTCACCGTGTGTATTGTTTGAATATAATGTCCCCCGAAATTAAGGAGCAATTTGCATTGTGCCCTGCCAACGTATAGCGGTGAGGAGGAAGTCGCTGTTAGCTCATATGTGCGTGCCTATCACGAGGCGTTCGTAAAAAAGCCAAAGAAGAGATGTAAAAGCAGCGCCAGTGTCGAGTGGAGTTGCCAGGATTCAGCAGGATGATGATCCGCTAAGGCTCATTTGTACAAAAACAACGCTTCTAGAACCACCTTCTCGGCGTTGATCATTTCAACAAGTGACTCAAGTGAATCCTAGAGCTAAAAAAACAAAAGAAAGTATTTTTACTGAAATCGCACTGAAGCATTGCAGCAGTAGATAGTGAGTTTTAGCAAAAACTCATAGAGCCTAAAAGTAAACTGCTCTAAAAAAATGCCTGAAAATATTTTTGCATACAACATGAATGCTAACAATGCACCTAATCTTGGGGATAAACTGTGTACCAGCCTTGTAAATTATTTCGATACGAGATATACACAGTCGCGCCTCATTGTAGCATGTGGCATACAAGGTCATCATCTGGTTTTGGAAATATAATTTTACGGTAAGCAAAAAACAATTGTGCATGCGCAAATGCAGCACCGAATATTGTTCAGAAAAAAGAGGCAAGCCTATATTTCCTATGAAGAGAAAACGAATATTCAAATTAGCGTATCAGCTCACTTTGTATTCTGATCTCCTTTTTTGATTATCATAGTTTATGCTTGATAATTATTTTCAACACTTCTTCTGATTCATCGTGGTGTTGATTACCCTTTCATTTTGACCCAGTAGTGGCAGGTTGGTCTTCATTCGACGTGACATTATTATATTATATTAATTAATTTCGACCACTCTTACTTTGTGTTTTGCTTTTTAAGCTTTTCGCTATTATATTACCATACCTGAATCGGACTCTTTGTACAGGTAAATTCCACATTTGGCAGTCATACTGCAAATTACATGAAGATTTGAAACGACCACCTTCTGTTATTTACCCTAACACACTCGAAGTTGAAAAAGTCGTGGTGCTCCTTTCTTCTTCCTTTTCCGCCAGTGTAATTATGTTGCAAAATCACTTCACACTGAACTAAGACACATAGGAATAAGTAGCCGTACTTTACCGTTGTTCAAGACAGGTAGTTTTTAACTGCAAAAGCATTCGTTGTTGTAGCGTTTCCTTTCCTTTTTGTTTAGTTTTTTTGCCCGTAAAGGCCAAACATAAATGTATCACGAAAAAGCGCTGCGTTGCTCTGAACAAAGTGACAGAAACAGTGCAGAGAAGATAAATTCTTATTTCAACACAACTCCTCGCAGGAGCGTTATATTATTGCATAATAAATTTGATGTTTGACGTTCCAGCTGAATCGCGGAAGCTATACCCTCGTTTCTTCTCCACACGGTATATGAACTTCTAAAGCTTCGTAAAATATTTCTGAAAGTTCTTTTTTATAATACTAATTCCAACATCCCAGAATTTATGCGCCTTCATTTGCCCGCTTTCGAAAATGAAACGCTATTCAACTTGAAAATCGGTAGCCGACGACACCTTGCATATTGTCATCTTGATACGGGAACAGTAGAATACATCTCTAAAGAAAAACGTTTACGCCCGTGTCATATACCAGATTTTGTTTTCTTTTTCGCCTGCTTTGCCACCTTATCTGTTTGAGCCTCTGAAATGAAACTAAATTGTTTCGACAGCACCCCTTAAAAACGAGAAAGGACACACAACACAAACACACTTGTGCCGTTTATCCTTCGGTTCTTCAGTGTTCTAAAGTCGTGCATTTGAAACCATGATAAACCAAGTCGAGCAAACGTTTCGACGTACTTGTAGTATCTCCATCAGGTGGGGCCTCTAAGCACTGTTCGAAACTGTAGGCCGCGCCCTCCATGTCAGAAATATTGAGCCCAGTTTTAATCTCAGCGATTTGTCTGCTCAGCGTTAGCAGCAAAATCACACCAAATAAAGAAATGAAGAAAAGCAGCAGCTGCACCACCACTCTCCTCAAGCAGAACTTGGTGGCACGTTTCAGAGAGTCCTAAAACCTATGCAGAAGACCTGAGAGTGCGGGCCGCTGCTTTCTACGAATGTAAACGAAGTTGCGCTTGCATCAACGGCCGCATAGAAGCATTTTCAGAAGTTTTCCCTTTAAAGCACTGTGCACGCACGATCCCAACTCTTTATTTACTCGCTCTATTTTTTGGTTATTCGTGTTCTTCAAGTGCGTAAAAAGAAATATTGCACCGAAACCCTGAGATTGATAGCTGTTTAGGACTCCACTTTAACCTCTTTCTCAGCATTTTCAACGTCAGGATCCTGAGGGCAGTGCTCTTTCTCCATACGCGCACAGTGACGAAGTTTCGCGAGCTCCTTTTCTTTAGACAATTTTATTCTTAAGCCACTCAAGAAAAATGTTTCTTTTCACGCAGGATGATACATCACCTGAACGTCGGGTCGGTACCTTCGCCAGGGAGAATAGGCTGTATAACCTGCTTCCCATTGGCTCCTAGGTTGGATGGAGTATGCAAAGCTCCGCACGGGGCAGGTCTAGGACTGCCTTTTCGCCCCTTTACTCATCTGCTTACTCCCGAGAGCAACCTATGTTTATTCTATTTTTCGCAGTCAGTTTTCTTCAGTTCATTCGCGACCTGCACTCCGGCCAGGTCAGCTCAGTTTATTTTCCTTTGCTCTAATAACCAATGGCAAATCTCGAGTGCCTATATTTCTAATTACCTTGAAATCCTCGCGTGTTTCATCAGCTGAAACGCAGTTATAACTATCCACACGCATTGGAACTTTCTAGGCTAAGATGACAGCAAAATCCATCTCCCTTTCTGTGGAAAATAAGCTAACGCGAACAACGAATCGCAATGCTTGGTAGTTGCGAGGTGGGATGGAGATGGGACGGAAAACGAAATGAAAGGGGCTTGGAAATTGCCAGCTTCGAACGAGACTTACTCATGCATGGAAAGCCTCACAATATGGAACGTGGTTATCGCGCATACATTACTCTGTTTAAGAGTGCTTCTCCTTCTACTTCGTTTTATTCTTTTTTTTTTTTTTGCTCTGAACGGGGTTGTAGCGCTTGTATGTTTTGCTTTTTTTTTTTTTTTGTCCTAGATTCTACCATGTGAGGTGCTAAAAAGCCCAAATAAAACCTCGTAACCTCACAACGGCGGTCAGGAAGACGCAAAAGTAGCCGACACAAAGGAGATTCCCGATAATACAAAAATATTTTAATTGCTCCTTCCCTAGGAACTCAAGAAAAACCGCGATTTAGTTTCGTCATGCATCGTCCCTTTCTCAACACGTAGTTATCCGCAATGTGGTGTTTTTCCTAACCTACTGTTCTAGTTTCGATTTCGGATTTGTTAAGTGTTGACTGTTTGCAATGGTCTGCTCTCACCTATAGCGCTTTTCTAATGAAAGTCCACTACCCTTCAAATAGAAACAATGTACAAAAGAAAAAAACGTAGAAGAAAACGAACTGCGAAGTATTTATACTCCTTCATGCGGGCACAGAGAAGCGAATGGACTTCAAAAGAGTTTACTGATGGGTTAGTCTGTCATTACATTGAATCAATGTTATGATGAATGTCTGTGGGTATATACACGCTTTGGCTTGCACTCAACAAATGGCTTGCGAGTGGCATCCATGTTCGTCTTCTTTCTTTCTCTTTGTCCCATCCTTCGCGCCAAATAAGATGAATGTGGTAAGCGAATGGAAATTGGCTAAACATCCAACTACCCTACTCATCAGACTGGTCACGCTTTCAAAGGTGACCACGTCGATTAATGAAGACGTAAAGGTTATAACAGGTGACAAAAGCCTCTTGGTACACATAAGACGACACGCCCAAGTCACCATGACCGTTAGCGATCAAGCACAATGCGTTTTCCACTCACAGATCACGTGACATCTCGAGGCAACTACGGGCGCCCTATTGAAGTTGGTAAAATTGGAGCATATACTGGATAACGCGAAGTTCTCATCCTGTCGGTCTCCTGGTGACAGCTCTCACTATCAAAGCAACTGGCAACGCTGTCACACCACTCTTTTCTTGATAACCAGAAGCAGGCCTAACACAGAGCTAACCTCGGCTCGTTTCAAGAGTTGTTCAAACATGACTCACCATGATACCAGTTATGAACTTTCCACGTGGCTATGGCTATGGCTTGTTCCGTTCAACTGCCAAGCTGATTTTATTTCATTGTGCCGTTTGCCTCTTTTAAAGACATTTCTCCGATGATATTTAAAGCATATTTCTTGAAAATCGTTTTATGGTTTCTCTTCTGTACCGGCGCCGTATTTTCGCATGTCGTTTTGATGTTATGAAGTGTAATTTTTGATCGTTTTTCTTCTGTTAATCCATTTTACTGTCTACGCGTTCTGTTCGTGCCTGATGTTTATGTTTATTTCTACTCTGTAAAAATTTACAGTCGTTGCCATCATTACTCTACGCTCAGAACTGGCGTCTGTAAGAAATTTTAAATAAATGAACAAATAACAAGAGGTCGAAGGCCTTTGTTTCCGTCTTTCACCGAGTAGCAACACCACTACCTTGCTGATCTTCGTCTGAAACCTTGCGTTCGACATTATATGCGTGGAAGTTTTTAAGGCCTTGCTCCCCCGCTCCTTCGAACGTTTATAAAGCACCGATGTCGGAGTAATTTCTCTATTTTATTCCACCACAAACAGGTTCTACCCGTGCTTATTAGCGCAATCCCGTCTAAAGGTCAAAGTGTCTCTGACCTCAGAAACGCGAGAGAAAAAATGGTCCTTTTTTTGCTAATAGAAAAAGGTTACGAAAGCAGTACTGAGAACGTGGGCGAAGGGGAAAGGGGAGAAGAGCACTGTGGAAATCTAGCGAACAAGGAGAAGAACCCAAAAGAAGGTGTGCCCGTAATGTAATTACCCCGGGTATTCCCATAACACCACGTTTTCCGAGGTCATTAATCTTCAGCGGATGTCGACTGGTGGAGAATAAAAAAGGGAGCTCTTTTAGCTCCGTTGGGTGTCCCCCTCTTAGACGATTCTTATCCAGCGCTCCTTGTTGTCGGGGTTGGAGAAGAAAAAGTAGTTTCCTGGCTGGCTGCGGTCTCGCGGGCCGCCCACGCCTTTTTACATTGCTGCAATGTTTCTGCGGATGTGGTGGACACTTTCGTCAGCTCCTGAGATATTAAATTTTGGGTCGTCGTTGCTTCGCTTGGCTGGGTAAAAAGTAGTATGCGGTGCGCCTGAACACACAAAGAAAAACGCGCACGCACACACGCATGCGCGCATTTACATACAAGAACAGATGTTGGCGCTCACATGCGCGGCGTGGGCGGCTGTGTATTGATGAAGGGTAAACGCAAGGTGCCCTCTTAGTGTGCGATAAGAGTGCGCGTTAAAGATCCTTGATTATCAGATATTTTCCGGGGTCCTCCAGTATGGTGCTTTTCCTAGCATCATCTGTTTTGGCGCGTTTAATTATTCAACGTAAAGTAACGTATATACACATCAAAGATTTTAGAAGAACAAGGAATATGTTGCTAACGTACTCTGAAATTGTCCAGAAAAGCAAGGAGGACGGGACACACAACTCATTTTGTTGCTTCTGACTCTTCGAAGTTTTAAGACAGGCTGCTAAGTATATGCCTTCTGGAACAAATTTATTTAGGTGTTTGGGGGTGGGGGGAGGTAACGTTACAGGAGATAGCTATAATAATTCCATTAGATCGAATCCATTACCTAAGAAAAACATCCATTACTTACTGGCAGTCTAGTCAAGTGCCCTTGAGATTTTCAACAGGGTCAGAAAGTGGGTATGCTATCTCTGCAAGCCTACTATACTGGAAAGCTATAAAATATGTCACACCGACCACTTCTTTCATTCTTTTTGTTCCTTTCCCTTTCTTTATTTCACTATCTCACCAGAAGTAGCATGCCAGGCTTAGTACCAGGCAGACATTTTCTGCTTTCATTAAAATAACTTTCCCAGGTCTACAGTCGGCAGTGACGGCTTCGGAAATATAAAAACTTTATAACGATGTTAAGTTTAATTTACGCAGGGACATCTTGATCTAAGAGTGGCATGGGACAAGGTTTTTAGCTCAACGCAAGGGGGCTTCATAGTAAAACTTTTCATGGTTGTTTGCCGAATAAGAACGGAGTGACTGGCCAGGAATAGATAGAATCGAATGAATAAACGATTAATCGGGCTTCAGTGATCAAATCCAGCCGCCCCCCCCCCCCCATAAGCGATGGAGGCTGAAATAACTAGGGCACCTCGTAGGTTCACTTAGACAGTCATTCCGTTAGTTTTCTCTAGATGTACCTTTTTCCTGTAAAATAAATTTCTTGCTCTCAATATCAGCTACGTTTTTGAGCGTGCTTTGGCGGCAATTGCGCCTTGCGTTTAACAAGGAGTAGTATGGTATTTTTGCTTGAGCAGCAATACTGCTACATTTCTTAAAGACGCGCTTCATTTTTGGCCAACTCTGTTTTTTTTTTTTTTTTTTCATTCCCGGAAGAACGGGTATAGTTTCAAGTTCGGGATTTGGGAAACGCCTCATATTGCTCAATTTCTACTCTTCAGCAGGCAGCAGTGTAGTGCCACACTAGGTTACCACAGTCTACTGCTATTGCGTCATTTGTTGCTAATGCTACAACAGCACCAACGACAATAGCAGAAAAGAAATGAATAAGAATCGCAGGTGCAACAGCAGTAACAATAATTAAGGGGCTGAGCCAGTCCATTTCTTACGAATTACTCGCAACCAAATTCGGCACGAAAAGATGACGGGGACAGGGACATGTAAGTGGTGCCTCAAAGCTCACTAATGCTTTTTCTCCATTCCCTACCAGACGAAAACGATAGAAAGAATTTTTATTAGCCTTACTAGGGATCCATCACGTCCGCCAGTGTTTCTATTCAAACTGATTTCGTGCTCCTGCTCGTTATTCCAGGTCGAACGCGCTCCACAGAGCACGAAGTGGGAAGGAAGAAGAGCGTTGAAAAAGTAGACGAAAGGGAAGCGCAGTGGTGGGTGGTCAGCGCAGAACTGGGAGGGATTGTGAGGGCGCTGCCATACACCCCGTCGAGGGAGCTCTGAATGACGCATCCAATTTCAGGAACAGGCGTAAAGGTTGCAACCAATATAGCGGGTGGCTTTAGAACTAAGAGAGACCATGCAGCCCTCTATGACCAATCAGCTTCTCGAGTTCCCTGTATCCTTTCCCTGTATTCTCTGAACATTAGCCGCGTGATGGCGTAGCTGGAAGTACGGCTGCATTAAACCGCCCTCCATAGTGAGGAGATAGATTTTTTTATTCCTGCGCTTTAGAACCCCTTTTCACATCAGTGCGAGAGGGTGTCGCTTGAAGGATTAAAACTTGTAGGTGAATTTGTTTTTAAAATAAACAAAACTATACCATACTATACCTATGGGGCTGAAACGTGCAGGCTAACCAAGAGAGTTCTACTTAAGTTGAGGACAACCCAGAGGACTATGGAACGAAAAATGATAGGGGTAACATTAAGAGATAGAAAGCGTGCAGAGGGGGTCAGAAAAATAACTCAAGTTACCGACATTCTAGTAGAAATTAAGAAGAAGAAATGGACATGGGCAGGACATGTAGTGCGAAGAGAGGATAACCGATGGTCGCTTAGGGTAACAAACTGGATTCCAAGGGAAGGAAAGCGTAGCAGGGGGCGGCAGAAAGTTAGGTGGGCGGATGAGATTAAGAAGTTCGCAGGGGTCAAGTGGATGCAGCTAGCACAGAACCGGGTTAAGTGGAGAAATATGGGAGAGGCCTTCGCCCTGCAGTGGGTATAATCAGGCTGATGATGATTATGATGATGATGATGATGATACCATACTCCTCCCCTCTGTCATGACAAGCTTTTGACATAGGACTTCGTTCATTACACTGCGTAGCCATTCGTGCAGACGCGTATCCAATCAGCTACTATGCGCCAGCTACTATACACTGGCAGCGTGGATTGAATCTAGTTGCAAAAGAAAAAAAATAGTCAAGAGCCAAGGATTGCGCTTAGTGTTACCACATTGGACCAATCGCAGGTGCGTTGAAAGGAAAAATACAGACGAGAACTGAAGAGGATATGGCTTGGATATGCGATCAACGGGACATTTAAAACAACTGAGGGTATATTATGAAATTAATTTGCGGGAAAAATGTTGGCATTATTATTATTGCTAATAATAATAATATTAGTAATTAAATGTGTCTCTATAAAACAGAAATACCCAAGTATGGTTTAAAAGCACATTGAACAGTCTTTCTTAGATTCTCTTCTAAATGTGCATAATTCAAGCTGCTGTTCTTATCAATGACCGCCGATTCTCTATCTTGAAATAGCAAAATACCTCCCTATTTGCGTGAACTGTTGGTCATATTGGCAGTCTCACCTTTCTTGTGCGCGTAAAGATGGAGCTAAGGACTGTGTCGTGCGTTTTTCCTAGTGCCAAATTATACAAGCCAGCCTCTCCCAGAAAAACTGCACTCATCAGGCTGCTGTTGGCTGCATTATGGCGTTTGGTGTTTTCTTTTTTCATTGCACGAAATTTAGGAAAAATGACATATCGCAGTCTGTTACAGAGGGCTTTGAAATGTGTATCTATAGAACATTGAAAAAGGAACACGACCTATTTGACGTCTTTAGACTGAAACGTTAGCACGCTGTTTCTACAATATGCTGTTCTCAGTGATGTTTGGACTGAAGGATTTAGAGTCGAGTTTGCATCCACCTATCAATTGCATGCAGCTATGTTTAAGGCGAAAGCCTTAATAGGCTCATGACTCGCTAGCCTGTCCGATCGCGAGAAATTTACTTCACATTTGTTTGCGAGATTCCTCAGGATACGGCGAGATTGTTACATCAACCTGGTGATGTGATCGGCCATGACCGGACGTGACGTAATGATCGATGACATCACAAGGTAATTCACGCATAAGCGAAGCTGACCCCGCCGGGCGTCTAATCCAGACGTCCGTGCTTCGCCTTTCATTTGGCGGTTCCTCGAACGCCGCACCGCACAGCATACAGAAGACACAGTAAAGCAGGAATCAGCGCTGTTTCAAACAAAGCCTTTCGCTTCATCGCACTGCAGTGGTTCAAAATGCCTCGAAAAAATTTCCTTTATGTGTTTCCCTCTAATCTAACTAAATACGAAAGAAGCTACAACTGTGTCTATGTCCCCGCGATATTCAACAAACTGTGTGATGTGATGCGGGCAATGATTAGTAAGATATAAATAAGACGCGCTTCAGCTAAATGCTCACGGGATTTTGAAATACTCAATCACACGGTCAAAATGCCTACACTGAGGTTTCTGGAATACGAGGCATGTAACGATATCACGTCAAAATATTTGTCTGTCTTAGTGGCGCATGAGAACTTAAGCGCTGTAAAATAATGTTCGAATGCGGTTGTCGAGGGGCGTGGCTGGCCTCCGTTGGAACTGGGCGTCGGTTCTTGTTTACGATAGCGTTTATTTCTCAAGTGATAGCGGAGGCGTGGCCTCTAAGAGAACTTCTATGCACTCAATATTTGCTGGGTGTTAAGGCTTGACGCGAGCCAATGGCATCGCACGCTTGGCACTGACCCATTTATTTAGTCTGATGTTAGACACGCCCACGTTCAAAGCACTATACAGGCGCGCCAAATGGGCATTATGCGTGTGGTCACATCCCTCAATCGAAGCGATGAGGTGGTGACGTAAGTAGCGCAGCAGATGGCGCGACAGCTCCAAAAGACATGCATGGCACTTTTGCTGCGGAGCCGCCGCGGTTCTTTTAGCCGGGAGTGTAGCAAAGCCCTCCAGCTCACCCCAAGCGGTAATACGGCCGCTCGATCATACTCATTCGGGTGGGCCTCGCTTTCAGGTTTCACCCAGCGGCACGTCTCACTCCGTTGCATAGGAAAGTTTTTGCAAAAGACTAAGGACGAGAGGCGAGCCGCTCTTCTTTGGGCACTAATGAGTGAGAAGGCTTTGAGATTAGGCGAGCACGTATGAAATCGAAAGAGCCAAGAAGAGGAAGGTATCGATCACAGGGATCTCTTCTTTGAAGTCTGCGGAGTCTGGATGATGGATGGGGCGGCGGCGATGGTGACTCTCCTGCGGTCGCCGGAGCGAACTAGGGGGCCTCTCTTTTGTCGCTTTTGTCCGCTCTGTCTCGGGATCAGGCTCGCAGATAAGCTTTTCGTAAACGTGGCCGGTAATTCGCGCTAGATATGGATCTATACCACCCGTGTGGCGAAAGAGGTTTGGCATCGAGTGCGTATGTGTCGATCGATTTAAACGGAAGCTAGTATAGGCCTCTAGGCTTGGCGAAGTTGATATATATCGTAGCACAGGAGATGAAAGAGGTCGAGTAGATCACAGAATATCAGTTCTATTACAAAAATGGCGGCCTAAGAATAAAGTTACTTGGCAAAACTGTTCCTGTGCAACCCTTTCTCATATTCTCTTGGATAACATATATATTTATGCATAAATACAATAGCGCCTGTATATTGACACGTAGTATTGCCAAGTAACACATGACTGAACAGTGAAGGACGGAGAAGTTGGTGGGACGATTTAGTGTTGCTTTCGCATGCGCATCTGTGCTGGTTGCTGCCGTTGTGTCTGGGCTGAACTCTTGTCACAAAAGCTCTCCTTGGTATCCCGAGCCACCGAGTACGTGATAATAGATTTTTAGAAGTATCACATTCTTGACAATAATTCATAAAGTCTAAAAACATCAGTCCTGGAGCCCTTCAGCCAAGGCTTATATTTGGATACACCAACGTCATCATGAAAGTACTGACCCCCCATGAACGTCAGGAAAGGACACGGGATGTGTAATCAGTGTATTTGGTAGAAAGGGATGAAGCAGAGTTTTTTTTTTTTTTTCCAGTGTTTTCTGTCTATTGATTTTTGCATGGACTAAACATTGGATCAACGCCACACTTATATTAGCTGAAATAAGTGGGCCAGCCGTACTGTTAGTTGGGAACGTAGGGTTTTAACCCTATACGGGAACAAATTTCTTCAGCTACAATGTTTTTGAATGTGGATGTATACGTTTCCGCTGTCTACTGTGTAACTATAATGAGTAACTATTTAAATAAGAGAAAGGTTTTCTTAAATACCAATATTTTTGCAAAAGTCCTAATCTTTATTTTTGTTTGAAATTTACGACCAAAATGATGCAAGATTTGCTTTGTAATGGCAGCTTTGCCAAGGAGCGCCATAGGCAATATATGCGAGATGTACTCAAATTCCTCCCGTTCGTTCTTCACAATTTCGATACCAAGGAGGATTAGCTGCTTATAGTCATTCACCCTAGAAATTGCCTCAGTGGTATCCGAGATATCTAGATTGCTAGCAGCCTCTTGGTATTGTGACGCAGAGGATATATGCTGTACCACGCGGAGGAAAATCGAGTTTAGAAAAGCACTTTATTACCTAACAGGTCAAATCAGACAAAGTAATTAGGCTTATTAACAAGTGAAATTACATTCTCGAGTGATCGTGGGCAGCCCTGCATATTTCTATAAAGGTCTCAGTTAATCCACGCAAGATCCACGTTAAATTTCCATTGTTGTCTACGTGTAACATAAAGTACCTACGTGGCGTGATTACTCAGATGTTGGGCGTTGTAGGGGGAGAGAGGGGGGTCAACACGGATGAGCGTACGATGTATTCGTGGAGAGGAAAGGTCGTAAAGTTCGATATGACCACGCCCTCAGCTCCGCGGCTCGACAACCCGCAATCTGCGGATGATTGAACTCGACCGGCTTAATACCTCACTCTAGGCGCAAATCCTGGTCAAAAGCCTGCATGAGTGGACCCCAAGACAAAGCGGCAGGCCTCATATAGTGCGCATAAGTGCTGTTCTTCCTTTAAACACCCTATCCGTCAGTTTATTTTTTAATGTCGTGGTTATACTTTTTTATTTTTCAGCACATGTTGCGCAGTTTTGCGTGCGCAACTTTTCTCTCTGTTGCAGAAAGTGGCAGGCTAAGGACCGATCAGCACGTCTGCTTCGCTAAGCGTAGAGCTCAGTGAGGCTTGTGGCTTCTCAATCATCTAATAACCCTTACCGCAATACCCCGCTTAATGACAGCCAAGATGGCCGTATAAGACTCGCGCCTATTATAGGCAGCTGCCTTCTTTTCCCGACCAGCGGCGAGAAATGGCATGGTGGAATGAAGCAATTTATGACTGTCGTAGGAACCTAACGTTTCGTAGTAAGTCACTGTACAAATAGTTGGCTAGGGAACGTCAGGCCTCCGACCTTTGAAGTCTGCCTTTTCACACGACCGTCTGCGCATGCGCGTCTCTGTTACTACGAAACTCTCCATGCTGTATTATATGGAAAGAAACCGGCTGTTTTCACTACGAATGCTCAGTTCGTCTTGGAAACAAGCGTTAGAGAAACACTTTGAGCACCGATCTACCAAAATACAGCTTTCATATGGACATATACAATTTCAACTCTCACAGCCTAGATTCTAGATATTCATTCCGTCACTGCTGAATAAAACCGGATCATGTATTGATGACGTGCACGCGGGCACACATGTGAAAGATTCAGTTTATTCGCTATCATGGATCACTACTTTGCCATGTTTATGAAAAAACTTTGCTTGAGAATCTTATGGTGTACTTTTACGTATGCCTAGTGCAATCAGCTATTAGCAATTTCCTTCATATCTTAAGTGTATTCTACTGCTTTCTGGAGTAGATATCGCAACCATTAAGCAGGGACCAGTAAACTGTATGGAGAGTGCAGGTAAAAGTTATTTATGGGTTTTATCGGCATCGAGAATTTTAGAAAATTTTAGAAATAATTAAGAAAGAGACGTCTGCATTTGCTGGACATCATCACAAAAATCGCTTAAAGCTTGCGAACCAGCAGCTTGGAGTTGTAAAAACGTTTGTAAAAACTAGATTTGAGAACTAATTATTATTGCGATCTAACATAAACCATGTCCCATCGATGTGCTTTATAAGTGAAGAGATTTGTTGCTCTTGAGTGATATGTTTCTTGCATGAAAGATATGAGCACCCTTAACTATAATAATAAATATATGTTCCCGTAGAATTATCAACACACTTAAACAAACTTAAATTTAAAGTGAGGGATAGTCAGAGTTAGTTTTCACCTCGAGAGGTGGGCAGCGACTGCTACGCGTGATGAGGGCTGCCGTGTGTGCAGATGTGTCGGTCGGCTTCGCACCTCGGATTCCCTCAAATACTGCCACTATCATTGCGTTCAAACTGATAATTATTCTCTCCATTTCACCTCGCCTCGTCATGACCGCGTCGAAATGGTCGAGACCTGAGCCTCAGTTTTGCGTCTTCATCTGTCAGCCCCGCCTTCGGCTGGTCCAATAGGGTATTATTTATATTGCCTGCCTTCCCGATCGGCGCCTGCCATCCCCGTATCCTTAGTTTATATCCCCAAATAACAAATTGTTGGGCGAGTAGTCTTCAATAACTACAGGTAGAGAGAAGAGGTAAGACAGAATGACCCCAGCGCAGCGCTGACTCTCCCCTGAAATGTTTATTGGCTAATGACAAATGATACCAATACTCCACTGGCGGCTAGAATAGGAAATACAATTCGCACGTCTTGTGCAAGAAAACAAAAACTGCCAAGATATATCTAACTCGTGTCAAGGCTCCCATTCAAGCAATGTTTCTTTCTTTTCCGAGCAACGCTACGTAGGTTGCGTCAGTACATTCGCCGTGAAGCCGTATTACCACGTGCGCTTCAAATATTTCTCATGACGATCAATCTCAATTTGTTGTTATGACAATGTAATTCTGATATAATGGCCTCCAGCGGTTACTATCAATGCAACTTTCATCTTTCTTGCATGTTCTGCAGTTATTTGCCACAGACATTGTGGAGTACGAATATAACGTACCGAAACATTTGTTCTACAGCTGAATCTATTATTTCAAGTCTTAAGTTACCTAGAATGAACAGAATTGAAGATCCACGTGCGGATGATGAGACAAAAAAGAAAATATGATAGTTTGTCGATGCATTTACCGTGTCTCAGAAAGACTGAAAAGAGTATTCAACCTAGTAGGTGTTAAAGTTGTATTCCGAGCCCCTCAAAAGCTGGGAAAAATTGACAGAAAGAGGAACAGCGCGAAATTTGTTGTACAAACAAGCTCCGTAAAGCACAATAGGCAATTCGTGCTTTGTCAGAAGAAAATAGTTTACCTCAATCCGTTGTCATAACAGAGCCAGACAGGAATATGCCTCGTGAACGCCTGAAAAAAAAAAAAAAAAAAAAGGAAAAAAACATAACAATGTACAGCTGCACCACAAGTTAAATGGAACACGCTAGCGGTGGCCGAGCTAGAAAAAAATTGTTTTCAAGCGCATTCTATTAGCAGATGCGCTGCAACGAACGATGGAGTGTCGGCACGTCCGGCTTACCCACATGGATTACCTGGTGCTCGCGTTATCACCGGCACGAGCAAAGCCACGCTGCTGCCATCACTGCTCGCTAGTATAGCGCAACTAATACTCGCATGCTATTCCTTTTTCATGCGTTCTCTTGGGCCAAGAAAAATTTTGACCGTACTTGCCAAAGCTTTGTCGAGTGTTCATACTCGACCTTGGACAGGAACTATACAAGTCCTGACGCAGAAAGTGCGCGCCGCCGAAAGAAAACTATTTTGCACGCATGGGCAAACAATAAACTCCTGCATCATGCATTCATAGCAACCCTCACGAACAGTGGCGGTAGCAGCGTGGATTCGAACGCGGCGGTGATAAGGTGAGGATCAAGTAATTTAGAGGGGTCAGCCGCATGCGCCGCCGCCCACTCGCTTCCTGCTAATACGTGCTAAAGAGCATGTTGACATGCAGTTTTTTATTGCGAAAGCAATACTACTCCAGGTTTCGAGCCTTTATCGTAGCGCGGCGATAGCCACGTCTTACCCACGTGACGCTGTGACGTCACACCTCACTTGACACTAGGGTGAGCGCTGGGCTGCCAACTCAAGCGGTCAACGCAGCGCGGTGGTAGCCACGTCTTACCCACGTGACGCTGTGACGTCACGCCCCACGTGACACAAAAGCGAGAGATGGGCTCTCAAATCAAGCGGTTGTCGTGGCGCGGACGGAGCAGCGGCTCAGTTGGCAGGAGCTGCCAAATTGGGTATCTCGTTTCATATAGGACGGTTATGTCAGAATCAGCCTGCTAGGACCCTGGCATTCACGTTACCCCTATAGGCCACTAAGGCACGTTCATACGGCTTGGTTAAAGCGGGGCTTTATATGTGGGCTGAGGAAAAAGGAAAAGAGAAGAAGAAGAACCCTCGTTAATCCGCAGCTAATGCTTCGCTCAATATATAGTTCAGCAGCGTTGAACCCTTGTAATTTTTTTTCTTATCTATTATCTGCGTTGTTGCGTTTGCAGTTTGTTCTGCTTCATTACACTCTATTGTGTAGGGGCTCTGTGGATGGCTAGGGAGGTCGTATAATGAGATGACGAAATGAATTTCAATCAAGAACCGCAGGGGTCACGCCACGATGGAGGCCACACGTAAAATCCGTTGGTGTGCACTGCAATCTCTCTGCGCGCTAGAGGTCCCCGGGGGGTCTAAACTAATCCAGAACAATTCACTAACGCATGCCTCATAATCCTTGTGTCTCATCAAAACTTTAAATCGATTCATGTTTGCAACCAGTTATTCAGTATAATATATCTCGACCCACTAGCGTGCGTGAGTTATGCTTTTAGGAAAAAAAAACAATATCTGGGATGGCCCAATGCGTTGGATTGTACGCACCAATCAGGTTTAAACTCCGATAGCTTGAGCCTCCTTCTGTTACAACTGCGTCCAAAGAATATGTACCGAGATAACCAAAATCAAATATACTCCGAAAAACTATCTACCAACATAAAAATTAAAGAGAACTGCAGAATCTGCATTGAAGTAATTCGAAAGCTTACCAAGCCTGGAAGCGAACCAAGGTCGAAGCGGCAGCAGCGCCTGCGGCAGCAACGGTCGATATCTTACGCTCTTAAGATTGTTGAACCTCTACAAGTTCAACCAAGGATCACAGAGATTTCGTACTGTAACTAAGTTTATAAGAGTTAAACCTCAGTAATTTTCGTGCGCGTTTGCTGTCGTTTTCCCGTTGCTTTAACCTGGCGTATTTATATTCGTGGGTCTAGCAATGAGCTTCGGCTATAGGTCAGCTCTCGTCCAAGTCTTTCTTTATTCGTCGTGTTTGTTTCGTGCTGTTTATATCAGTTGATTACCAACTAGGCCACGCTTTTGCTTTAAAAAAATATAGCTTGGTGCGTGCTCCCTTTAGAAGGAACATAGCAGAGAGCTACAGAAACTGCAAAAAAAATGAAGGACCTGGTGGCAATAACCCTGTGAGCCTGAATACCAGGACTGCAGCGTGATATTCCTGGAAGAAACCGCGTGTCCTCGACATGAGAATAAATCGAAGCAATATTATAGGACAGCTTCAGGACGAATGTATTAGTGTAGCCATTGAAGCGTTGTCAAAGAAAGAAAGGTTTTCGGGAATTTGAGGTTTGACACGTGCCATTTGTAACCTCCCGTTTTTTGTTTCTTATTTTCTTATACATATAACTGCTTTTTTTTTTCCGCTGCTGGTCGCCAGCGGGGCATTTGTATCTGGTGGTCAGCCAAAAAAGATTTCCATCTTCGAGTCAGCGCTGTCCTATGTCTATTCTCTATTGTCCCATCTGACACTCTGCAGCTTTGAAAGTTCTACCCTTCGAGAGGCGCTTTCTCAGAAAGTCGTAGCAAGGCGGCTATAGAAAGTATTCAGGTGACGTCATAGGCACCATTTTGTAGTGCAGAGCATAGCTTCTCCACTACAAGCTGCAGCAGGAGATGATGACGTGGTTAGATAAGCACAAGGCTTTTGTAATGCTATAGGTGCACCACAAAATTTATAAGTGGTGTAGGTGCATACTCCCTGTAGCGCTGTTCAAATCTGGACCCTCCTTCGTCCTCAACTCAATGCGCATCAAAAATGTGTCGCTGCATTCCGTTACTTTAAAGCGTAATGCACTCTGTGTACAATGCATCATGTGCACCGCAATACTTGGACTCTTCTTCAAAAGCTTGGAAGCTGTAAACTGTACACGAATACCTCCAACAAGAGTATAGACTTGAGGAGAAATTTCTTTGCAAGACGTAAACGGCAGTACAATTGCCGGGGGATAGCAGTCGGCATGAATAAACAATTCACCCCCCCCCCCCCCCCCCCCCCCCCCCCCATATCTTCGCCCCATGGGCAGGTATAGATTTGTTTTTCGCTTTTGACGGAACAATTTCAATTATTATGAAAGGTTGCGCTGACAGGTCAGATGACTTTTCGACTATCTACGCAACTCTTTGCCTCATGGTGCCGTTGCAAGTGCACAAATTTTTCTGCGCATGCGCAGGAGGAGTCTATGGAGTTCATGCGCATGTATTTTAAACCAGTTGGGGTGCAGAAGACGTATTTTAAAGTAGCTCCAACACAGCAGCGCAAGTCGTAAAGAGAGGGCAACTAACTGGATAAATGGACGCGGAAATGAGAACGCCGTTACATCTATAGAAAATAAAGGCCTGCAGTTTCCGTAAATGGCACGGCTGAAGCGATCCTGAGTTATTACACAGCGTTCAAATGCCTTTTATTGGCAGTGTAGAATTTTCGTATGAGTGTGAGAAATATACCTTTAAACGATACAGCCGGCCCAGAACACAGCATGATGGCTGCAATGTTTACGGAAGCGGAAGACCAAATCGCCGGACGCGTATCCTCGAACGTTGGCCGCGAGGAGTCCGCGTCGTAGGACTTGAAAGTCGCATCAGGAAAATAGGCTTGCTGTCCTCGACTGCAAGTTGCCGATAAGGCCGAAGCCGCGACTCCGTAAATCTTGGTCTTTGCCTCTCTCCGAGGACTTTTAAAAGCCAACACAGGGCCATTTATATACCCCCCCCCCCCCTCACCCCTCTCTCTCAACGATGTCTTTCCTTCTCCCGCTGCCTCAAGCCAGAAGCAGCATTCTAGTTGTTTAAGATGATAGTTATTGCTCGGGCGTTCCGAGCGGCCTCCGGCCTAATGCCTTCACGCCTGTTAGCCAAAATTGTTGTTTTTTTTTTGTTATCTTTATTTTTTTGCCACCATCCTGATCCGGTAGCTGAAATGTCTCCGCGCACGGGAGCTAATACCAATTTACGGTGTCTTCCCCGGTAGAGGGTCTTCCACGAGGCTTGGGGCGTTGGCTTTGGGCGCTCATACGGTGTCACGAAAGAATTATGTTATAGCGTCAGCCCGGTGTCTGTGGAAGTCGCATCAAGGCACGTGGCGGTGTCACGGTCACTGCAACCCAAAATTATTTTTATTCTGTTATTCTCTTCCCTCGTCCTCATGACGGTCTCATACAAAGTAACTTACGATGTTCCAAGTTGCCTTTAGTAGCGAGGTTACATCTACTGCAGTTCTGTTTGCTGTAACCTATTCAAAATAACGGTGCCGAAGCAGCAAGCCGGCTTCGGGCTGGAGGTGGTGGCAGTGCTTATGTACAGGTGGGGTTATCGCAGTGTTCTCTCTGAAGCTGTTTCTCCTGACTGATTTAACCGAATGAACGTGGTTCCGCTGCTCCATATCAGAGGACTGTCCTGTAAAACTAGTAGTATTTGCATCTCAGAAGTTGACTGTATATTCCGATCAGCTAGAAATGCACGGCTCATAAAGCGCTAGATGCTTTCTAACGTCGAAGTTTTAATTCGTATTTGTAAGAGATACAAATGTCTAAACTGCTGGAAATACCCCTACAATGAAATCAGACTGCGGGACGATGAACCTGGGTGAAGAAGGCAGACACATATGGCATCGTCTTTGTCGTGTTTTTCCTTTCTATTTTCACATCCGTTTTGGGCAGATGAAAACTACTGCAGCAATTCTGCAACTTGTAGGCGATGACTGACCGAAAGCACTTGATTGTGGCCAGCTAGCTCTCTGTGCTTTATGGTCCTTTGCTAGCCTCTAACAAATGTGGAAGTTAGTGTGATGACACTTTATGCGTAAAAGAAATCTTATTGCTGTCATCAGCTGCCAAGTGCTGCGGCAGCCACTGAAAAGTTCAATTTTTATACCTTTGGGTCTTTTCATTTTGGCAAGTAAGCCTGGTCATAGCGTTGAACGTGTTAGGTTCCTTTCCAAAAAAACTAAAAAAAAAAACGTGTAACGTAATTTGAATGCCACGCTTGAGCAACTTGTCTCAAAACTGCATTAGGATCGAGGGTACCCAAAGGCAAGGCGACCAAATGTTTCTTCAGTAGTGCCCTCCAGCCTATGGCTTCGGCCGGCAGTCCTGTAATATCCCTCTGCCCGTTCTAGAGTGCAAAAGTGCGGTTGATTGTGGCAAGAGGACCATAACCGCTTTTATTGACTTATCACAGTATGTTTCATTATCACATAAGCGAGAGTTAAGAAACCATCACGCGTTCACGCTAACCGAATTTGCATGTCACAGTGATGCATTTAAACATTCTTTCTTCCCGTTGGTAACAAGCGAATGGAATTGCCTGTACTCATCTGTTACTAACGCTGATTCATTTTCAAGTTTTTGTTCCAAATTACAGGCCACGGTGTGAGCTGACATTATTCGGTTACAAATTTCGCTTTCTTTTTCGTTCGCTGGTTTAACGCAGTCGACAGCCTGTTATCCCATTGTTTCGTTTTTGAACTTGTATGTGTTCTTTATTTGTGAGCTGTTCGTGTGAATTTGATAACACATTTTCAGTTTTTTTTTTGTGCTTTAAGAATTGCCTAATACTGTATTTTTGTAGAGCTGCTTTAATTCTTGTCGTCATCATTTTGTCGATATTATGAATGTTGTGCCCACCTGCTATGGTCTCAACTAGAGACTGGCAGTATAGCAAATAAATAAATAAATAATCCGATCGACTTCATTTGCTGGGTGAGGTGCTTTGACGGGCGTTTCACGCTTTATTCGCAATTTGTGTCTCAGATGGAAGAAAGTTACGCCAGGCGTCAGCACAACATTGTCCCTTCTTAGCAAGAAGCGAAGAAACCAAGCATAGTAAAATTGCTTAGGACAATCTAGAAATACGTTAGATTTTTATGAACACGGTTTTGTTATTCCAAGCGTTCAGTGTTTCACCGCCTGAGGACAGTTATATACGCTGCAATAAAGAGTGACTCTGAATTCATGTTACGGGTGAATCCTATGCGACAAAAATAATTTGCCATTGAGACCAAGAAGACAATGCATAGATTCGCGGTCTGAGCGAGAGTCATCAGGCATTGATTATGCATCGAACGTACCAGAAGCGCAGAGAGTGGAGCGAAAAGATGCGGCATCCATTGAGGGCAGGAAATGAAGCGACCGCGGACGTTCGCGACGGCATGTGGAGGAATGAGGATTTACGCGCACAGGGCCACAGTGGAGGCGTTAGCCCTGATCCGATCTCTGGCGGGGGTCAGCTTCGGCTTCCTCGCATCGCTCCAGTCCGTACCGATTTTACGCGTGCCGGCGGGGTGTCCGGGCTGCGGTAAACACGGAATAGAGTACGGAACGCGTTGCAGTCTATGGCACCCGTACCAGAATGAGGATCCCGGAAGGAGTCCCTCAATCTTGGGGAATAGATGTAGTTATAGTGCGATTATTGTTTATCTTTTTTAAGGCGTCGAGTATTCTGGAACGGGTTTCTGTTAATTTGAATTCTTGCTTCTTTTCAATTACCTTGTATTGGTTTTAAGCCCAACAAAGCTCTGCTGTTCAAGGCTCTTCCTCTATTTCATTTTGTTTGTTTTCCTCTCTCCTGGGATAAAGAATAAAAGGGCAGAATTGAAAGAGCAGGCAATATCATGAGATGTGGGCATTTTATTTACCCGATTTTATCTGCAGCTATATTTTCTATATTTCTTTTTAGCCCGCGGTCTTCTTTATGGCAGTTAAAGTTAAAATAAAAAACGTACGGGAAACTTACTTTTAGACACTTCAAACTTCTTAGAAACCATGTCCAATATCATGGACACGGTTCTGAAAACTCCGCATGTTTTGTAGTGAATTTTTAGCAAGTAAGATGAATTCAGCAACTGTATACGCTATACAGGTACTCACTCATAAGGCAGAAACGTGGCGACTAACAATGCGGTTCACCTCAAACGGCGGAAAATGATAGGTGTAACGTTAAGGCACAGAAAGCGTGATGACTGGGTAGGCCTTCAGTATTGTTGTATTTTCTGCCAAAATAGTGCATCTCAGCCACTGGCTGTGTCCTTTGGAAATAGTCTTTCAGTAAAGAGTTATTGTGGCCTTTATGTGCACTCTGCACATAATCACGTGTAATAATGAGCTTGCTTGAATGAAAGCCTGCGTGCCTTATTTTGTAGTGTGTCCGCCTCGAAAATCAAAGTTCATACATATAATCCCCCTGAACCGTTAAGCCGACACTTTCCATAGATGAATCACTGATTACATATGCGGGGACTAATTCCCATTACATGTGATGTTTAGTCAGTTTCATTGCAATCGTGACGTCACGTTTCACGTCAGCAATGCCGGCCAGGAGCGCATCACTATAACACGCCACGCTCATGACGATAGCTGCGCCACGTGTTGGCAATACTTCGTAAAGTCTAGGTGTGACTCGTCTGCGGAGTCTCTTCGCCGGTTGTGCTACGCTTTCGCGAATGCGCTTCTTTTTATAATGTACAGTCGCCCAAATATTTAACTGAAATGAGTGACGACTGCATTTTCTTTCATTTTGAGCGTTACAGATTAGCTAACCTGCGAAAAGTTCAAGTACAATCAAGGGTTCACCAAGCCCTTGCGTAATCTTGACTTTCTGGCAGGTTCTATTCGCACTAAGGTGCAGGAGCACATAAAAGGCGGACGTCGCGCACGCCAGTTAATGATTTGGGTCGCTGCCCGTCTTGTGAACTGCTCATTATTCGGGAATATGCGTTGACATAGGCCTTCATCTTCGTAAAGGAACAGTTTTGATCACATTTGTATGCTCGAAAACTATTTACCTAATGTCAAGAGAGAACAGAGACCGAAGCCGTAACTACAGCGAGATATGCCTGAACTAGTTGGCGTAGTATTGCGGCAAGTAAAGCACCATATAAAGCACCTCCCCCGTAGCGGTTGCTGCACTGAAAGCTGTCCTCGATTCTAGATATAGTCATTAGGAAATTAGGACAACTGCGCGTTGTCCAAGCAGGAAGATTGAAACCGTCGCATATCTCGTTTGAGCGTAAGCCGTGAGTTAATCCTAACGCAACTGCAGCGCCCCCGCTACAAATGCGATCACCGCGCGGGAAGAAGGCATTGCGGTTATGTTGGAATGTGCTACTGCGCTACTGGCAGCTATTTAGGCACTCTTCATGCTGCGCAGTTCGGCAAGGGACCTTTTTTAATAATGCTACCTGCAGCGCTTGAAATGTGCCTGATTAGGTGCAGTGGATTGTTTTTCGTCATTCTATTATATTTTCGCTTGAGAAGGAGCTATGACATGAAAAACACCATCGATGGTGGCACGAGTGGAGCTCTTACATGGGCCGAACACGCAAACACAAGCAAACTAATTCTATTTGGTGAACTGGCTGGCGACGCGTTTACTGGACATGTTTTCTGATGGCTCATAAGTGGCAAGGTTTGGTTCCGTAATAGAAATTAGAAAGTTTTTCAGCGGCATATCTCAATAATTTGAATAGAGATTATCTCCTCGATTTGAGCTTAAATATTATGCTCGGTCTCTAAAAAGAAAATTGGCTGTACTAACATTCTTCGCTCCAGAAATAAAAATAAGAAAAGAAGACTGCAAAGTTGCAGGTGTGGGATGGGAAAGGAAAAACAATCAGTCTGTTTTGTTGAAAACCAAAAGTGGTACCATTGCGCAGCTTTCAGGACGTGGAAAAGTAAACGGGCATAAGAACCGAAAATATCTTCCGCCAGCAGTTTCAAGGGGATGGCCTTGGGTGGCCGGTATTCCCAGGCACACAACAACTAGCGTCTCGAGAACACGAGAGAGAGAGAGAGAGAGAGGAGTGGGGAGTGCAAGAAAGAATTCAGGAACGAAACAGTACGGACTAGTCTAACGGTCAACCAGCTAAGAAACGAGAGACTCTTCTCTCCATTCTTACCTAATTTCTTCTTTATTTCGCTTTTCTACTGCGAAAGAAAAGCAAGGGTCATCTCTCGCTTCCAAAAGAGGAAACGAGCTGGCCGGACCTTCTCTTAGATACTACGCGACACTCTTCTGCTTTGTTTCTCCTAGGTACTACCCGCAGTTGCGTACGACAAGCCAGAGCCTCCTTCCAGAATTTCTACCGAGTCGTTTTAAATTGGTGCAGTGTCCTGGTGATGCTCCTCCGAAAGAGACACATGTCCTCTGAACCTAACCACGTGAAGGTGGTGGACCAGAACAGTCAAGTTATTGTTATTCCTTGTGGCTTTCAGTGGTCATATAATAAATAACAGTCATTCTTTTAAATCATTCCCAAAATGTAAACGAAGTGATGAGGCAAGTACTTTGTAGTAGTATGTCTCAGTGTCTGGCCTTTGGCACAAGGTAGCTCAAAACGGAAGGGGATGATCAGAGCGTAAAAAGATACGACTTTCCACGTCATTTCTATAGCAAAGTTGAAAAAGTCCTTTCGATATTATAAGGAAGGAAAAAAGTATAGTTATCGAAAAGAAAATGTTTGCTTCTAAAAAATATGGACAGATTAATCATTTAGTCAATCATAAAACATTGTTCCCTTTCATATGAGGCCACCCTGCACTTCACGTCTAAGGCCACAGCAGAGCTGGTCCCTTGCTGCACACAACTCGGTTTTGTGACGTTTTGTGGGTGCATTTGTTCGTACTCCTGTGTGTATGTGTTCGGGGATAGTTGTTCTGAAACTCCGTTCGTCCCTGCCGTATCTTTCCCATCCCGTCGTTCCAAAGAAGAACGATGACAGGGTCGACGCCGTCGACTGGACGAAGCAGAGAAGAGTCACTGCGGCTGGCTTGGTAAAGAAAGAGAAAAGACGCTGTAGGGATGTGGGCGGCTGCTGGGAAAGGTAAGAGCAACTGGCATCCGACGGCGCCGGAGCAATCTAAGAGGAGACCGCTCTGAAAGGCGACCACCCTCTCTGGAACCTGAGCAGTTAATAAAGCTCCAGTTCCACTAGCGACGATGCAGCCGACAGGCTGGCTCTCTCCAGAGCTTGATTGCTTCTTCACTCTTGTCCTTCTTTGCTTCTTCGTTTCCTCCTCCACGGGTCTGGTTCTGACTGTACACTCTGTATACGAGGTGGCCAGTCACCTGAATGAAGGCGCAGAAGCGCACAAATATACTTCTCAAAACCGTCGTCGTTCAATTTTGTTTACAATTTTTCACCCTCCATGTATTTTATAACAAAGTTCGATTACTCAATTTGGGTATGTGTTCCTGCAGCGGCTTTTGTTGCCTCCGCACTACTTCCGATCATTTTCGTGCTGTGCATTTTAATACCGCGGCTGAAACAAATAACCACGCAGCTAGGAACGCCAACACAACTTTACTGCTTTTTGCTATACTAGTTTACTTTCTTATAAAAAAAAAATATCCTTACTAATACGTACGCAAAATAAGAACCTACATGTCATAAAAACGATAAACCTGTCTTACATAACTGCCATCTATTGCACCACTTGTTTATCTTTCCGGTTTCACTCCCACCTTCCCCAGTTTCCTTTATGGCGCGACTCGACTGTCCATGGAGAAGTGTGACAGATATTGAGTCTTTCCTTTCATATAAGCCAATACATAATTTTTTTACATAACTCTAAAGCACTCTTTTAACTGTGTGGATTAGAGAAGAGCGAACAGCTGGTAAGTTCAATTCATTTTCTAAGTGTATACATAATTCCGTTGGGGTTAACACAGTAAGATTACATTCTATTTAGCATAGTTGGTTAAATGGGAAATAGGTAAGTGGGCATAGACAAGCTTCTGAAGGGTGCGATTGCAAACTCTTGGTTTGTTTTACAGGCGTGTTCTTAGACCAAGGAGCTTTTGCGACAAAGGCATCTGTTTGAGAATGGCGTTTCTGCTTTTCGAGCGTCTCGTTGACTCAAGCATTTCTCCTGACCTCAGCCTGAGTTATAGAAGACGGGATTCCTTTTGTTTCTGGTGTCATCTGGAGCGCGCGAAAGAATGTGATAGAGGTCGCGTGGAATTCTTAGCCAGCCTGGTGGCATTTAGTCAACAGGGCTGAATGTTCCACGGACGCACATGACACTCCCGACTGGGCCCTCAAAGATGGACCAGCACGCATGGCCTAAATCAAAAATCAAATTTAAGGAGCACAAAGTTCACCGCATGAAGTTGCACAGGTAGAAGAGCCCGCTCTCGATAGGCAATATTCCCCTAACACGGGTCTCTTCGGTTATCATCACCAAAGGGCCCTATCTTGACTTCTTCCACCCTTTATTATATTTACATTTTTCGGCCCACAGTTTTAAAGACATTCGCAGCACCATTAGGGGATATTATGTCGGAGACCTATGTTGTCACGTTGAGATGGTCTGAATAAGGTGGCTCGTCATTCCGTCTCATAACGAGGCGCACACACTGCATCGATAAAAAGCTCACGCATGTATGGAGATGTCACGGCACAGACTCGGCGCGCGGGTGATCCCACTTCGGTAAAAAAAAAATCAGCGCGCGCTCAGTGACGTCATCAGAGGGATCCACTGAGTGTGGGGAGAGTAGCAGCAACGACTCTTCAAATCGAAGCATATTGTAGTGAGCTGAGCGGTGAGAAGGCGCGGGAACAATTGGCGCCGGCAAGGCAATGAGAATGCGACCAAAATGGGTGTAAAATTGAGAGTAAATAGTTACCACGCTGTAACTGATCGCTCATTGCTGTGTAGCTGGAAGTTCCGAACCCGTGCCGGTATTCATACACATAAAGCCACGTACACGAATTACATCGCCGGAAGAACTTCTTTGAAAGAAACTGACCGCTCAGAAAGCAATGCCTTTGAATTCCCACATGTAACCAGTCTGGAATTTTGTTTCTGTCCACTCCTAGATAGTTTACCTGTACTGAATAATTTCCTACATAAGAGGATATATCAATTAAAACCTTAACCTTTTCCCAATTTCCCGTATTTACCTATTTCGCAACTGCATGGTCAGTCGTTCCCTCTGTTAGCGGTATAAAACCCAGTTGCCTTTCTATGATACCCTCCCCCCAGACATTAATCTTTTCTGATACTTCCAGCTCTCTCACAGCCTCATTCATATTCTAGTGCACTCTAGATTACCTTTACCTGTGTAACTGCGTTTAAATCAGAATGTTCGATTATTTTTATCCTATTTTCTCTTTTACCCCTAGTTTAAATGTATTGTTAGAAACATTTTTAAGAGAGAAAAAAAAGCAGTGATGACTTAGTACTTCAAAGCAGTTATCAGCGAAACTCTTTCGTTAACGCCACCACGGCATCTAAAACCAGCCTTGGCCGAATATACTTTATTTGCTTGCGTAGGAAGAATCGCCGCGCAACCCAGCGGGAAGAGAACTATTTTCTAGCTGAATAAAAGCCTCAGTGCTTGCGCAATGAAATGCTTTCGGCCAGATACTACACCTTGAGAATGCCCTGGTAACAAATTCATATCACAAGGTTTCCATGTCCAATTTAAAAAGCAGACAACTAAACAATTCACAAAAGCTAAACCAATTTAATAATTAATGGAATAAGGATGGGATGAAAACAACCAAAAATGTGCAAAGCACAGGTCTTTTAAACACAGGAACAAGCAAAGCTTGCATAATATGGACCCACGTTACCCGGACTACGTGAAGACCAGTGCTTAACCGCAGTGCTGCCATCGCTCAGAATTCGTGACGTAACACTTGCCTATGTCATGCGACAAGAATCAGGGCGGCCGCACAGCGCGTATGAAGCAACGTGGGCCCATTCCCGTGAACCTTACTTTTTGGTCTTGTTTTCTTCCCGCTTGCAGAGTGTTTCGCCGCCGTGATTGAGTATCCCTTCCACCAACGCGTCGGGAAAGTGGTCAGTGAAACTGATAATTAAGCCAGTATATCTCTCTACCGTATTGCGCTGCATTACGCCGGGTTCGCGACGTCGCTTATCAGACCGTAAACGGGCTTACGAGTGATGCCTTCCCCTCGGACCCTGCATCCAGCACCGAATCCACGCCCTTTTTTTCCTCATCGATCTCGCATCCTTAGTTTGAAGCCACTCTTTCTTTCCCTAACTTCTATGCTCGGTCGGAAGCTTTCCTCATCATCGATCCAGGCTTTGGTTTTACCCTCTCCTGACCACACACCGGCGTCTGCAGAGCTTGGAATGCTGCCCCTCGCCGTAGTTGAATGAGGAAGCAGGAGGAGCGGAAAACTATACTGATAATAACTGAACCCCGAAACCACCGTCTCCGCCACTCCTGGCGCCACGCACCTTCCTTTTATCCCCAAACTAGATTGAGTTTCTTTATGCATAGCGCACGCGTCGCGACCTTTTCGATAACCAAAGGAAAAGGGGAGAGATGAGGGGGGGAGGGGAGGGAAGCCGTAACGACAGTAGAGACCTGCCGCCGGCGTGGTAATTAAACGGCGAACCTCGCCGGAAGAGGGAACGGTAAAGGAAAGAATGAGGAAGAGGAAAAGAATGCGTCATAAAGGTAAAAACAATGAATTAAAAGAAAAGGAAAGGTTTGCCTTTTGAACACTTGTAATTAGAAAGTAGGAAAGACAGCATTCATGATAAATTTTGGTACTTACAGATTTCCTATATGCAATCTCCTTCTGGCTTGCATTCCTAGTGAAGTTGGATTCTGCTTTTTTTTTTTTTTTGTGGGTTCAAGATTGACCGACTTCGGTTTACAAGCATATGGATAATTATCACCATATTTTATTTGCCTGCCACAAAAACAGCTCCGTTGAAACGTTGGACGCCCCGGGGCAGCAGCACTCTTCTTCCGCAGCAGCGAACAGCTACGGTGCCAACATAAATTGCAAGAAGGCGAATTAAAAGAATACAATTAGATAATAAATTAAAAAAGCAGAATATATGTACTACATCCGGTAAATAATGTACTAAAGAGAAGAAAACATCTAAGTGGCGAAGTATTGATTGACAACAACCTCAAAGGCCTCGTTTAGGGAGCATTACATGAACGGAGGGAGGACAGTACGGCAGTTATAACAAAAATAATTTTCGGTGGCAGTCAAGAAATTTCGGATGTCTGTTGGTCAGATGATGTAGCCAGGAAGATTGTTCCAATCCAGGGCAGTGCGTAGAAGAAATTATTTTTGGATTTTCTTTTCGTAAGAGTGCGCTGAGAATATAGGGAGTTGCGATGAAGATGACGAGATCACCGATAGGCTGGACGGATTAACACGTTGTCGAATGGCAAGCTGAAATTAAACTTTCGATTAAGAATAAGACGAGCTATAGTTTGCGGTGGAAAGCTAGATTATGGTGCTCAAGCATGGATTTCAGTAGCTTTACACTGGTGCATTAGAAGTAATTGAAAAAAATAAATAGTGAATCAGGATTTTGAATAGATTCCTGTATATCGTTGAGATTAGTTTAGCGAGGAGTGAGTATAGAATGGGCATATTCTAGCTTAGGTCTGACGAGCGATGTGTAAACTGTTAATTTGACATAAATGTCAAGCTATTCTCTACGTGAAGAAGGTAATCAATTTTGAAATAAAAGCAAGGACTAACAGGGTGATTACGAGTATGTGACGCGAATGTGTTGTGAGCGAAAAAAGTTGTTTACGAGGGTGCTTTGCGCACATACACATCGGAGGTGAATCTGGACTTGCCTCATAACTGCGGTAGTAGTTTGAAGTGAACTTCTTTCGAGAGACCACTTACTGCTGTGACACTTAACTTATAGGTGTGTCTACACATACTGGTTAAAGGGTGCAGACGTAACCCACGTTTAAACCACGGTAACATAGGCCGCTATTGCGGGTCTAGGTGTTTGAAACTACGCTTCCTCTAGAAACAACGCATTAGCGTTCTCAACAACCTCTTCCAAGCGCAAGACCCTTAAAATCCGGAGATCGTCCATGGGGGCCTTGTAGCTATCATCCTCTGGTGATTGAGTTTGCTTTCAAGTAAACACCTCCCGCACCAGAGACATTCTCTCCCTAAAAGTTCAAACAAGGACTCCCCAATATCTTCACAAGCCAAGAAAGCACGTGGCAGGTAGTTTTAGGGACTCTGGTGGAGGCAGAGGAAGAAATTAGCTGGGAACAGCTTAGTTTCTAACACAGTTATGACATAGACGCTGTAGCTAATAACTATTACTTGTGCCTACTTACCTTTCTTTATATAAAATCTGAAATTGCGCCTGTACAATGCACCGAATATGCAATAGCTAAAAACACGACAAAAGATGACCAGGCGTTCAAGGGAACTTCTCACGCAGCGATATTGAAAGAATGAGGGCTACACTATTTAATAAATGGTTCAATAATTCCGGCTTATGTGTCCACATGTCTCGTATTGAGGAGGTGTCGTGGCTTGGCATTATTCTCTTTCGAAGGCAAGCTGAAACACAGTTATTTTTTTCTTTCTTTTTGTGCCTTTTCATTCCTCCTCGTCATTAAAATTCTGCGTATTTGAAAGAGCGGCTTCATAGAAAGTTTCGAAAGAGATCTGGAACTTTGAAGTGATCGAAGTGGAAGTAAATGAAATGAACGGAGGCCATCGCTTATGCTCCCCCTCCTACTCACGGGAGCAACTCCGTCTCAACTTTGGTAAGCTTCTGTTATTTTGCTTTGTTCGCCCAGCCACAGTTTCGACGTTCGCAAGACAAACGGTGAGAAACGGTGAGGGATATGCCACAAAGTTTCTCTGTTCCTTCCGATATTCTTTATCAAACCAAGGATTTTCGAAACGGTTTGGGATTGAAGGTAATACCAAAAAAAGGGTGAAAAAAAGAAACTGCCACGTCTGTGCAGAACAAAAACCGAATAGGCGCTATCGACGGTAAACGTTGAATAGGGAGAGCAAACCCAGTAAAATGAAAATGTAGCAAAAGAAGAGCCTAGATGGAAAGAGGTGGGCGGAAAGGTAAAACTATAGACACCCCTTAGTGAGCTGGTCGGTGCTTCTGGTCGGCCTCTTTGTGTCCATTTCTCTTCCGAACCGTTATCTCTGGTGAAGAATGAAGAAGCCAGACGCTCGAGTTGAGCAGAAACTTGGCGGAGAAAAATCAAGAGGCCCGATCAAGTAAGCAAGTCCCGCAGGATATACAGTGAAAAGGGCGGGGGGGGGGGGGGGGGGGGCGGGAGGGGGAGGGGGGGGGGGCGGCGGCTAGAGAAGTAAAGGTTGCCGAACGGTTCCATTCAGCAGTTTTCTTTTTTCCCTATATACTTAAACGTTTCCGCGTCCAGGCAGTTCGGTTACTTGCTGCCGTAACACTTTTCCGTCGCTCTGTCTACTTTTAGGGTTGGGCGTGGCCGACCTCCAGCAAGTAGTTTGAGCGGCTTAAATGATGACTGAGAAGTGGCGAACGCGTTACGTTTCTCTTCGATGAGAGCCTGTAAAAGTATAAGTAAATGTCTGGAACCCTTCATTTGGAAGCGGCGATCGTCCAGCTCTTGCTATGCGCGTCCTTTTTTGGACCTTCTCCATCACACCGCGCTCTTCTACTGATAGTTCGGTAACCTTTGCCGCTGGCACCTCTGCCACAGTTGTACTGGCGGCAGGTCTGATAAATGGAACGTCCAAGCGATGCACTGAAGCGTCTCCATGGCCGCCTATCTAGAGGCCGCTCGTGTGAATCATATCAGCAATGGCGAGTGAAATGGCTGGACAGCTGCAGAACAGATGCCGGCTCAAAAAAGTTTAAAAGGATACCATTCACAGCAAAGCGTTGGAGACATTAACCATTACTCGTTTCTCCATTATTCACTGGCCTTTGTTGAAAATTTCAAGAGTGCACGTCTGCGCTTGGTCTCTGACATGAGTTCATCAGTTAGAACAGCAGACGTGTATGGATGGTCTAATGGAGGTTTCTTAACGGTTGGTTAAACTGCGCCCCCTTTTTGACTCACCACGTACGTATGGAGTTTCGCAAAACTCGAACGTGTCGTGCTTGAAACAGCTTTCACCAGAACCGCTCCGGTTGGTTGCCGAGGGAGTAGCTGGCCATCAAAAGTATTGAGAAACGCTATAGGTGAGGCTTCGCCTTAGCAGAAAGGCATATATTTAGCAGCTTTGTGAAATAGCTATTGTTCCTCTTGGCACGAAATAATAATTGCGAGCGAAACCAGAAAAAAAAAAAAAACACATTACACGTTCGTCGACTCTAGGTGCTGTTCATCGCAGCGTGAAAGAGCGCCCCAACAACAACAGCAACAACAACAACAAATCTTTGGTTCCATCTAAGGTCCGCGTTTAATGCTATGACGCTACAGCATTAAAGACCCCCTTGTCGCCTTCCCTTCGCTTACGTGCACTTTGCTACCTAGGTAACCAATAATTTCATAACTCGTACCTCTGTTATCTTACCCATTCTCATTAGAGTACTTCCTTAGTTTTCACCTAAATGTTGTACAGGCCGTTATGTGAGAATTGTGTTGTTGTTTTCCATATTATAAGAAACCACCCAGTACAGACATAAAGGTCACCAAGCCATAAAACGTGCCTGTGTCTCTCATTAGCTTCGCTGAATTCGATCCACGGGCCCCGGAGAGTGTGATTCCAGTGCCACTTTCCTATGGCAAAGGAGCAGCCGTAGTTGGAGCTCTTGTCTTGTCTGCCATGCCATCCTGTCCCCTGAGGTGGCACAGTCCACCTACCAACCAGAGCGTGGTCATATCAGCTGTGAAGTACAACCCAGCCTGAGTCATACTTGCGATGTTAAAGCGAAAGCTTCTCTGGTCGCGATGCAGCGATTTTTCCGTGGCACCAATTTCCGCCTTGGTTGTACCGCTCTTTCTACTTTCACTCACAACTTTCTTCCTTCCCTTACGACGTGATTTAGGCATCCACAGAACAAGTGTGACAGATACAGCGCCTTTCGCTTCCTATGAACCAATTAAAAAAAAAAAACGGAGAGGCAGCCCTGGGTTGTACGATGCCACCTTGAACAACCTTTAAGATCAAAGAATTATACTACGCCTTTCCTTTCTTATAAACCAATGTACACTATACAAAAGAAAATATGAAAACATGATTGCATGTACAATATAATAGGATAAAATATGAATCATGACCTGATTAGGCGTAGGCGTCCACAATTCCGTGGAGTCCACTCAAAAGCATAAGGCTCCTCCCTTTCCCCAAACCCTAACTTCAATAGAAATTATGAAACAAACAGCGGATTAAAATAGCGGGTGTTAAACAGGCTATCACTGCCACACTCAGCTTTCACTATATCTCTAGGTTCAAATCATGCTTAAACCCTCATAATTTTTTCGCTCAAAACGCCTACCTGACGCCAAAATTTTTAGAGATTTAGAGAACTGTGCCTTTGACGCAGTGACGTCAAAGCTCTTGCGAGATTAAGGCATTTTTCGTTTGTTTGGGGCTTGCCCGCATTGAAGACATGATTTCGGTGCCCTTCCAGCTAAGGGTTTCCCGCCAAACAACCCATCCCCACTATTGTATCTACTTGACTCTAAGAATCTCTTTTTTTACACGATCCCTAAGAGAGATGGGAAGGTTTGCTTAGATTCGAAAAAAGATATAAAATAACCCCCCCCCCCTCCCCCTCCCCGCACCCCCATATTTTTGCCTCGATATCTTCACGAGACGTGAGCAAGAAATAGCAATTTATTTGGCACATAAACTTGGAAAACATCTTTAGCAAGCGCCATTGCAGTGCGCTTTAACGTAAAGCTGTCACAGCCCTATTCAAACGTATTCTGACTTCCATTAGGAATGTTACGGATACCAAACAGTTGATACCAAAGCAGCGTCCGCCCGCGATGCCTGCAAAACCTGCCGATGCAGGTTTTGCAGGCCATAATTGCTATAATTACAACACGGTGGACTACCCAAGCATTTAGTGAAGTAAGTTACTTGGGGAAAGGTGGCTGCATGTTCAGAACATGCAAACTACATTGCTTCACTCCTATGTGATCAAGTCAGTGATGAAAATGAGGGAGCGTTTATATTCTTTCAATGTAGTTACCGTAAGATATCAATGTGTAATTTTTCACCTAGGCGGCGATTTCCCAGGGAGATCAAGGGCTTGATCTTTGGTTCGATGATGTATAGTTTGGAAAAGCGAAGGAACCTTGCGGCTTCAACTGAAAAATAAAAGGAGAAGGAGGTACCGCCTTTACGTTACCCGCTGCCGTCCGCGGCCACCCTTGTGGGTTTTCGTTCGCGCAAATTCGTTTTGCAACGTGCTTCGTCATTAGTTCCTTCGTTTTTTCCTCTATTATTTCACACATAGGCTTTAACATACGTCACACCCTACCACATCATGTGACAGAACACTCGGCATAGATAAAGTCCCGGATAACCAGACCCTTATGATCTTGCAGGCATGTTCTATGTGCCATGCTGACTCCTAATGAAAGAGCCTTTAAAGCTCTATTCTCCTCATTGTCTTATCCGAAAAAAGAAGACCGAATTGGTCATGTCATGTGGTCATATGCCATTGCGTAATCCTACAACCAGTCAGTGCCCGGCTATTTCACCTGCCTGCAGCTAATACTTGGCTGAGCCCTGCCGTGAATGTTTGCTGAGAATGCCCAGAGAGCCAACACTGGTGTTTGTGGAGAACAGCGCCTTAAACGCTACAGCTGCTAAGACCACGCAGCAGAAATTCTTCGTTACTTGAATTTTGACGTAGAATTTTCTTATGTGCCTGCGTTTTTCTCGTCGAAGCCAGAAACGCTTATTTTCGGTTCAGCAAGAAAGGAAAAGAATGGAGGGAGGGGCTGTGGTGGAAGATGTACTTCTAAATTTAAGTGCTGAGCAAGACGCTCAGAGAAGCCTTGCTTCCAACTCAATACTTTTATTTTTACTACTTCGTCGCTTTTGCTTCTTATTTTTAAGAAAAAAGAAAAACAAACAGAGCAAGCTGAAACCACCACTGAAAGACACATCCGGAATCGGCTTCGCGATCTACTCTAGAATCTATTGTGTTCGCTCACGAACGTTATTCTCAGCGAAGCCAAGAGATGATAACACAAACGTCATAGCGTGCTAAATGAGTTTTATAGAGGTGCGATAGAAGACAGCCCGAAAAAGAAAATTGAAGCTGAATGTAGAGCGAATATATTAAATGGGGAAAGTTGGGAGTGAAACTTAGAAAGAGTTCGGTGCCTCTTCAGTTCACCAGCAGGCAGGCGCTCGATCAAAAAGTTTAATTGTGGTAACACTGGATAAACTTCTCTTCCTTCTGTGTTCCAGAGAATATTATAGCGATAAAAGATTGAAAGAAAGTGGCAATTTCAAGGATAAGCCCCTGACACAAACGGCTGCAAGTATTGTTCCCGGCACACGCGGGTAAAATAAAGCTTTGCCGGAACTGTCAGTGGTGGAAACAAAGGAAAATGGAAGAGCCCCAAAATGAAGCCTAGATCACGTCAGCGCTGAGGCAACGGCACGGAAAAAGCGAGTGGGCGGCTTTGGGTCCAGTCGCGTTCGAGGCTAATGAAGATTAATGAACGCAGTGTCGTCGTCATCGTCGTCGGCTGCTTTCGCTTCATTGTTGCCGCTACACTGTTGCATCGAAATCTGGGCCACGGTTGCAGCTTGATCGGAGGCACAAGGTTGCCTGTATGTAGCGCACTGCATATTAAGCGCGCATTTATCACAAAAGTGGCGCAACACGGCGACAGTGGTAGAAAGAGCGAGGCTAGAATATTTTTCTACGTTTGCTTGAGCTTCAATGGTCTCAATCTTTATCTCTTTCCTTTGTGATGTTTTTTTCTTTTGCACCAATTCAGACGGCCTTTTGGTTCGCCTACTCTTGCCCACTCCGTGCTCCATACCTAGCGTACATAGTCGCCAAGCGCTGATAAGAGAAGTTCGTCGTACTTGTAATGACTGATGGAAGGATAAATGCATAATTATTAGTAATTAAAGTAGGGAGGATAGTGAGCCAGTAGGCCGTGAGCCAGTGAGCCCCGGTGGCGTCCGCTGCCAAAGCCACTACCGCCACTTCAGCAGCAGGGAAGGGATCAGCATATCAGTTCCTCCCACTACTGCGTGGGGCGGTTATAGCAGCATGGAGCTCATATTTGCAGACATGCCCATAAAATATGGGCTAGATTTGCAGTTTCTTTACTAAGCTTAAACGCATTTGTGTAGCGGTTGGGGTAGGTGCAGGTATACAAAGGGGGCCTAGGTATGTTGCTTTGTGGGGTTTAACGTCCCAAAGCGACTCAGGCTATGAGAGACGCCGTAGTGGAGGACTCCGGAAATTTCGACCACTTGGGATTCTTTAACGTGCACTGACATAGTACAGCACACGGGCACTTTGCTTTTCGCCTCCAACGAAAAGTGGCCGCCGGGCCCGGGATTCGATCCCGCATCCTTGGGAACAGTAGTCGAGCGCCGTAACTACTGCGCCACCCCGGCGGGGTGGGGTCTAGATATGTATTGGTCTCCATGCAGCAATGCTCATTTGCGTGGGATAGCTTATCCTGTCTCGCGCAGTACTTGCAGCGGGCCATTCGGTAGGCTTGTGTCATGTGGTGGCACTAGGTAAGCTATCCTTGTAGACATTCTCAGCACGCCCTCCTGCCTTTTCCCTATAGGCGAATTCGTGGGCGGTGCTGTGGGGGAAAGTGCTGCCGGAGACGAGGTAGTGAGATGGGACCCGTATGGGGCTACCAAGAATGGTAGGTGTCACTACAGCTCCACCATTGAGGGTATTGTGCATTGATATCGCACAGTGCACAGTAACCTAGTTTGCGTTTTGCTATTGTCGCCGGTATGACGACAAGTGCAAATGAGTTTGGATAGTCATTGCCAGCCTTCCACTATTTTCAGTGACAAGTGGCTCTGTACGATCAATGCACGTTCCCCAACTAATATGAACCACTGCTCATGTATTTGGCTGGGCTTTATAGCGGAGATCAGTAGTATTGTCAGGAGGTTTCCCAGAGGCGTGTGGGGGATATCTGTTGCGTCACTTCATTTTATAGAGCTGCAATGGGTGCAACATACTTTCTCTATAAATTTATTGTTGTTGTTGTTTCCTTTGTGTTTTTGTACAGCATGTCCATCCCGCACTGTACTATCACAGAAGCGGAAGTGGCGGCTATCGTTCTGGCCATTACCTACGGAGACGCGACCAATCGAGAGCTTCACGTATCACCGACTCACAAGCGGCGTGTCGGCTCCTTCTTGCAGGCAGAATATCTAAAAAATTAGCTCGCTTCACAACTAACCCATTGGCTACAACCTCACAGCTCAAACATCAGATCATTTGGGTTCCGGGGCACTCTGGATTGGAAGGTAATGAGGTCGCGGATAGGCTAGCTCGAGGTCACACAAACCGAGCGGCCACCAATCCCGATTTCACAACCAGCATTCCTGTCCTAGCGATTTAGGGCGCGCGACTTAAGTACCTACGAGAACAGTGTAGGATTTTTCCCCTCCACACAAGGGACTAAATGCACAAGAAACGCGGGAATGGAGACAGTTCCAAACCAACACTTACCCTAACCTACATCAATACAACATAATGTTCCCCGAACACTACACAGATATATGCCCTTGGTGCAACGACCAGCCCACCGCCTACCACGTCACATGGGTGTGCACAGGACCCAAACCTCCACACATAAACATGCACCATTCGGAGGCGCAGTGGGAGGCCACTCTGCTATGCTATGATCTAGGACCCAGCGTAGGCTGGTAACTCAGGAAAGAGCGGCAGCCCAGGCCACTGGGGTCTTGAAATGAAGACTCCACTCACTGCCCCCCCCCCCCCCTTTTTTCTTTTTCTTTTTGAAATAAAGTTTTCTCTATCTCTCTGTACAACGGTATGTATTTCTGAAGAATCACGATGGTTGTAAATTTTAGCGAGGCCATAATGATTCGTATTGCATTTCTATTTGCTGCTTCTAGAGTAACCTACTGTCGTTTCTTCAGTCGATGGAACTGAGCTTAGTAGTGCATGTTACGCAGAAACACTGGATGTACAAGAAGTGTAACCCCATCATACTGGGCCCCTTCTTTCCTAGATAAGATTCGTTTGAGGAAGTGTAATGTGTTCGCTGCTGCTTTTAAAACTTAAGTTTTACTAGCTCCAATGATAAAAAGACTCGTTAGCGGCACTCACCTTCATTATCTGTCGGCAGCAGTACTAGGAGAGTAGGTGATTGCTAAAGAGAAATATCTGACCTTTCGAAATATACGTACGCAAGGAGTAGTGGCATTGCTTAAGGTCATCGTCCAGTGCTTGTGGTAAGGACACCCTCTAAGTGCGTGCTCGTGTCTTTCTGCTTACATTCAAGCCTTAGCACACACATGAAGAGTGGACCGTCCACATCGGCGTTGACTGCGGGCAGGCTTCTTTCCAGCGTTCTCAGTAGGCCGTATGGGTTTCTCGCGCGCTGACGTGCCCGATAAAGCCGTAATAACAGGGTCACACGTTTGATGTTTTGTAAATATGCGGGTTCTTTAGAGTAAATCTTGATTCCATCCACAAAGTGAGGGTAACCGCTGAAATCCAATTCGAAGTATCACTCTGTACGTGGCCCTATATTTATGTGCCGACGAGAGACGCCGGATGAGTGGATTCCAGTGTGTAGGTGTATATATATATATATATGGGATTGGCGGATATAGAAGCACAGCAAAGCGCAATCTAACAAGGGTGCCCAAACGTAAGGGCCACACCTTTGCGGTCATGTTTATGATTTCTCACTGTCGCAACTGAGCAGTCCTCAATGTCTATACCAAATTTCATTTTGTCTTGTACAGCCATATTATTCTTTTGCCTGACTCACATGTGTCTAACACAAGGACCTTCAGCTCGTACTCGTCTTGTAATGTGTGGTTACTAATCTTAAGCGTGAACTTGTTATCTTGGAATTTCTTATCTTAAGATTTGTCACGTGAATGTAGCTGGATTGGAGCGGCAAGCGTTCCTGCCTGCTGCATGAACGTACTCGTGCAACGTGCATGAGATTCCTAATAAATTAAGATTCTGCATCTCAAGGTGTTTATTAGTGGGTCATTTAGTTACGTGACCTGCATAAATTGAGAATTGTATACTTGTCATCTTTCATTTTAAAGGCAAGTATATGAAAGTTATTGAAGTAATAAAGGGCTCGAAACTAAAGGTTGTGACACTACACTATTTGTTGTCTGATCACCGACTTGCTGTTCTTTGAACGAAAAAGAGAATGCCCTGTTTTAAGAAAGTTGTTTACAACCTTCCCAATTGCAAATTAACATTCTCATATGCCTTTTGCATGTCTGTAGCTATCACCGTGAGCACAAAGTTGATACGCGGCGACTGGAGTATAACCTCAGCAGGCAGTGCAGCCAATCCTGTTTCTGCGCCGAGGTTCGACCCAAATTAAATTTGTTGTGCACGTTACTTTTGTTTACTTTCAAGTCACATGATATCATTTGAGACGTATGACAACCGCACTTTCATATGTTACAAATTGTACGCTTTGATGTCATGGGTAGAAGTTACTGCAGGCTGGTCGGAGGTTGTCCTACCTCTGAAATGAGGACCACCGCCGCACAGTTCTTGTGTTTTGCCACTTTACTTCCCCCCCTGGTCTTTTCCACTCATACGGATTAGAGAAGACTGGCGCTCTCCGACTCGAACACCTGTCATTCGGTTAGTACGGAAGTCATGGATGTACGCGTACATTCGGTAATCGGCCTTGAGATATGTTGGTAATTTTCAAGAAGGGCCGATTCGGAAACGTTGTCGAATGAATTAGTAAGGTCAGGGTCCAAGATAACTTTAGTCGCCTTTTCCGTCTGGAGGCAGTGTGTTTGGTGATTTAGTCGAATCAGGGTGTCTTCGGTAGATAGACCGGGCCAGAAAACGATTACGGTGAACAGGAGGAGGTTCTCTTCCTGCACATAGTCCTAAAGGTGGTAAAGGATGAAGTGCCTCATTAGGTTTTCCAGATAGGAGTTTTGTGAAGTGAGACGTAGGTGTAGAATTTATAACGATTTGCCCGGTTTGGGCATGAATACTGCCGTGACATGTCTCCAATGCTCAGTGATACCCTTTGCCTCCCAGCATTGGCTTAGAAATTTGTGCGTTCTTTAATAAAATTTTTATTGAGGCCGGACTGCCTCGCTTCGTTCGCGGCGCTTTTCTTGTTCAGAACAAATATGCCGTCTTGCCGCTGACTTAAGCAGGTCGTGAAAATTTAAGCACCCGCGGAAGCCACTGAAAAGAGAAGCGTTTCTCAGGCGGGTAAAATTTCTTACCGTTGCATTTTGATCTACAGTAAGCACAACGTTATGAAGTGAAGGTTAAGAGAGCAGATTGGAATAAATTACGTAAAGCGTAGCCGACAAGCAGAAGCCTCGAAAGGGGCCTTCGCTACTCATTGGGGCGTTTGTCGTTATTTTCACCAAGGGCTTCATCAGAAACCTAATGGGCATGCAGAAGATTTTAAGGATTCGATGCTTGAAATGAACAGATTTGTTTATTTATGCGAGCTGTAGTCGTTACTTCATGAACTTAAAGCAAGGTTATCATTTCTTAAAACCTAAACGACAGACATTTATTGTTTCAATCAAGACCTGAATCCTGGAATGCGGAAATACACACAGCTGGCTACAGATGCCAGTGGCAGGTAGCCGCAGCATAGAAAATTCGATGCGAGCATAATCTTACTTTTTCAATTGCCTTCATAATCAATAAATATCCTACACTGGCAAAATATTCATACTGACATCGCTTCTGGAATCTGGAAGTTCAACTCCATACACAAAACAATTTCAGTTCGGGGTCTCCGGAGGGTAGCACGAGTGTCTGCAGTAGACATAAGTAGAAGGCTGTTAGAATAATAGGTATTTAAGAAAAGAGAAGGAACCTAACGGTGAAATTTAGGAGTTGAAGTTCAGTATTTCTAAACTGAGGACAATTTCGTCAGCTGCGGAAATGAAAATAGCTTTAAGAGACACGGCGAAAGCGGATGTGGGCAAGAAACAATTTTGTTTTAATGGCACCATATATCAGATAAAGGACAAATAAGCAGGGCAGAGAGAATAATGTGAAAGCAAAATAATCGATGACTCTAAAGAGTGACAGAGAAAATTGCAGGAGAGGACAAACCTAGCAAAAGGCGGCAAAACGTCGGGGCAGACGGCATTACGAAGTTTTCAGGAATAAGGTGGATGCGTCTGGCAGAGGACAGAATTTATTTCAGAGATTTGGACGAAGATATATCCCCTTGGTGGGCGCTATTAGACCAGTCACACTGACGACCACGATCCTTGTCATTGCCAACACTGAGAGGAGATACTTCCGTTCTTGTCTGCCTTCGCCACAGGAAAAAACTTTCTGCGCCTGCAGGTAAGTGCGCTTCTCCTACAAATAGGTGTCATTGAGGAGGAGCACCCTCTACAGGCTAAAAGCGATTATGCAGTCGCTTGCAAGGGCAAGGACGCTGTTCCCACAATAAGCAATTTACAAAATAAAGTTATATATACATGCATATGTCGTATAAAACCATTAAAAA
>JAJIZL010124695.1:212816-277940 GCA_023969395.1 Amblyomma maculatum | reverse complement strand
ATTATTATTATTATTATTATTATTATTATTATTATTATTATTATTATCATTATTATTATTATTCCTCACGACTGGCGGAAAAAAGGACTCCGTTAATTCTTTTCTTTGTTCTCGACTCCCATGTGCCGCATCTGTTGGCTAAGTGCGGATAAGCTGCGTATGGACTATCTAATTATCATGTGGTCATGAATAATACCGTCTGCACTGGCTGCAGCTTGTCGCGATCACCGCGCACCTCCACCACGTGTAAAGACGGGCTTGACGGGCAAGGTTTATTGGAGACCTGAAGCCCGGACCGCACATCGAAGCGAAACATGCTCAGCTATGACGATGGGTATCTACAAGAGAGAAGCATGAAAATGAAGCAGCACGTGCACCCGTGTTAAAGATGAAGCGCCATACAGCAGCTGACACTATTATAAAAGTAGGTGCCTTGGACGTATCGGGCAGTGTTTTGCCTGCGGATTCATTTTAATTGAACTGTCATGTGAAAAATGCTATAAAGCCCCGCTTTAACCAAGCCGTATGAACGTGCCTTAGTGGTTTATAGGGGTAACGTGAATGCCAGGGTCCTAGCAGGCTGATTCTGACACAGCCGCCCCATGTGAAACGAGAGACATAAGTAGGCAGCTCCTGCTAGCCCGTTATGTTTCGTGGGGTGTGACGTCATAGCATCACGTGGGTAAGACGCACGTGGCTACCGCCGCGCTACGCTGAAGGCTCGAAACCTATAGTAGTATTGCTTTCGGAATAAAATGCGCCTTCACAACCACACCTACGTGCAATTTACCTGCTGAACCTAATGATTGCTCAGCACCAACTTAACCGAATCTACAAGCTTCGAGTCATGTAAACAAGCTTCGATAGGGTGGTCGTATATTCATTATGGAACTCGCCCATCTCTGAACACTGCGAGCGAGCACTACGCGTACGGTTCAAGAAGGGGCACCGAAGACTACAGCGTGCCATAAACCAAAGAAGCGCACAAGGCTTCCTAATTTTCTAACTCAAACGCGGCTGATAATGGGGCGAGTGAGAAGATGTGCCAAGTGCTTATCCAAAGGTCATATTCCTCAAGAGGCGTTAGTACTTCTGAGTTCAAGGCTGTAGACGCGTGCTGTATTTTGATTTCTTTAAATTACCCCGCTCTTGTCTGGTCTTGGTAGTCAGGGGAGCCTCGGCCTGCATTGGTAGTTAGATAAAGCTTGATGTTTAAGTGACAGCAATCTGTTTAAGTATTTGTTTTGCCTGTCCACCACCAGTTCACTTTTCCGCGTTTAACATGCACTGCGTGCCTGCCGACGTTAGATCTGCCGCTGCTTGCTGCAACGGCTTCTCACTTGTAACGCGAAAAGATATGCCAGAATCGGTTGAGCTTCAATAGAAAATATCCAAAAGCGCTGCGTGTAAGTGAGGGCCATTCTGGAAGCGCGAGACTTCATGTGCATCGGAATGACCCACTTTATTTTTGCTGCCGCGCACTATATAGAGAGTAGAGCTACAAAACAAAAATAGAAAACCTGGCACCAACGCAGTGTCGGGAGGGCACCATCTCGTATGATTGATATGCAGGCGACGTAGATGGCAACGTAAATCTATAGACTAACACGCACGACGAACCCAACCAATCTCTTCCCAGGGTTTCATCCCTCTAACGATAATGCAGGTTTCGCAATGCAGCACACAAAAACGTGCGACGAGACTGCTTTTGGAGAAGACACCAATAAATATACCCTTTATTGCAGTGTTCGGAGCTTTATTTATGTACTTATTTTTTATCTGTCAGTGCGCAGTTTCTTTTCTTTTTTGCTGCTTTCTATTGCTTAGACTCTGCGCTCGAGCAGTCTGTCAAAATGCGGTGACGGAATAGATAGCAATGTCGAGAGTGATATTAACACAGGGTAGAAAAGCCACTGGTGAGAACGAGACGATGACATGCATATAAGCGCGTTTCCTGCATTTTCGACGCCCATCTCTTTTCTTGCACAAAGCGGCGATCAATGCATCGGGCGACAGTAGGAACGCGTAGCTCTGGAGATGAAATGTCCCCCGGACGCATCTTCTATTGTGATATCTCCTGTTAAGTTCAGGACATGTTCGCCTTTACGCAGTTTGGTTTCTTAAGTACACGCAACACGCAATTAAACAGAAATGTCAAACACGGACTCAAGACACATTTCAATTGCAATGTTAATTGGTTTGCTTCTGGGTGTTTAACTTCCCAAAGCGATTCAAGCTATGAGAGACGCCGTAGTGGAGGGCTACGGAAATTTCGACCACCGGGGCTCCTTTACCGTGCACTGACGTCCCACAGTCCACGGGTGCCTTGCTTTTCGCCTCCAATAAAAAGCGGCCGCCTAGGCCAGGATACGATCCCCGCATCATTGGGCACAGTGCGGGTGGTGGTGAAAACGTTTATTAAAAATAGTTACATGTAGGTTGCTCTGCGGTCAGGCTTAGTGCCCTTCCCCTCACAAACCCTAGGTGGAGTCCCTAGTACGGAACCCCAGTGGCTTTCGCTGCCGCCATTGCTCGTTTGAAAAACGCCTTTTGGGCTTTTAGGTCGGAGCAGGCGAGTAGGGTCGCCTACCAGTCCTCCCGGGTAGGGTTTGGGTTAGGTGCAAAGGCAGGGTTGGAGGGGCACGTCCACTAACCAGTGCGCCACCCTTCGGGGTAATCACAACGTTAAAATGGTATACCACCGCGACTCTTCAAGTGTCCTGCACGTTCTCTCGTAATCATTATTCTTTAAGAGCACAATGCTCTACTACCCAGGGAAGCAACATCGGATTTCTTGTGGCTGCGCCCGAATAATCTTGACCTAATTAAGTGTAACTACTCACGAGAAGTGAGCCAGATACTGTTCCTTGCTGCCTCCAAAATCAACAAAAGAAAGAATATAAAAGAACTCGAAATGAAAGGCAGTGTAACAGTTGCCTTTCTATGTGTGTGTATCCACCGAAAAGAGACAGATACTAAACCTTGCTTGCCATAAAAACTATTTTAAAATATATAAAATTGCGGGACGAAAACGCGGTGAACAGGGCGCTATCGCTTCTACTTTTAAGGCGAAGCTTGAGCGCCTCTAACTGAAACAGCCAAACCAAGCAAAGCCATATCTAACAGAGCCTGCGCTCGTATAACTGGATTGAAGCTAAGCTTAGACGGCCCCTGTTTTTTCTATAGGCCAAAAGAGGAAAGGGGCCTGACTCACTAATAGCGGAATGCGGTATATTTTTCTTAAAAGCATGAATTTTGTTTATTACTTCTGCGAAGTTTGATTGCGTAATATTGTTTCTTCTTCTAGAATTTATTTGCTTCCCTTTTACTTCCTCTCTACTATGACGTCTGTGCTGTAGAAGGAGTCTCTTTGTCTACGTAGTAAAAGCAATCAGATAGAACAAATTAGAATCTTGCGTAAACTATTTATGCGAAATATAATCTGCAATCTGTGCATGCTGTTCACGTTGAGAAAATAAACAGATTAACCTGGTCGGCCGTAGATATAAGTAGTTAGAATGCACCTATAGCTTAAAAAAGTGCACTTCAGGTGGCGCCCTTGCAAATATTGTTTTCCTATATAGAGGCCTGTAATGCTTGTTCAGCAAGTATCTCCAGTGCGTGATCTCAAACAACGGAATGCAAGAGTAGAAACGTAGACAAAAAAAAAAAAAAAAAAAAAACACTGCAGCACAGGAAGAAACAGAAGCCGACGGGCAACACGAGCGGTGGCTCGTTAAATAAAATATAAGATATATTGGTTTCATTCTTGCCGATCGCGCCTAGATTACTGACAGTTAACAAGACTTAAAAGAAAGCTATGCGTGCAAGTTTACTGCATATTTTTATCACAGTTAGCAAGCTCCTGAAGATTCGCCATGACGGAAATACAGCACCGCAGGCCTTGAAGAAGTCTTGCTTTTAAATGGAAATGATGTACATCAGCGCTTGCACAGTTCTTATTTCTGATTGTTAGAAGGGATCAACAACCAGTCCTTCTCTGTAGCTCACAATAGTTTGGTCTGGCAACCTGGAAAGCTTCTTTCATAGGATGTGATCCTGAGAGCGCTGGACAAGAAGCAGCTAGCGTGCAACTGTAGCAAAAGAAAAAGCACTTTTTTCTTTCGTCGTATTAATCGGAATAATTTTTTTTAACACTGCGGTGGAGCTCCATTACAAAGCGCCAGTAGTAAGTCTTCCACTTATGTGTACCCAGGTGTTGAGTGCGCAAAACGTCCTGTGCAATTTTCATGCCCACTTCACCACACACACTACGCACATTAGTCTCTTCCATCAGCCGCCATCCTGTTGCTTTCCATAATCTTCTTCCCCTTGGTTTTGTCGACACACTCGGTTTGCGCACACTGAGAGCAAACGCTGCAAAGGCAGCGAAAATTTGACTCGTTTTGACGGGACACATTCAACGACACCCCCACATCTGCTGCCTTTTTATTTCCCTAGTGCACGGAACCACATTAGCGGGATAAAATAAAGAAACGAAAATAAAGAAACGAAGGAATCTCTCCACCAAAGAGACTAGTGCTCCCGTTTATTTATTCTTTTTGTTTCTGAGTCATTCGCGAGGTTAATCGCTATTCGTGTGATTGTCCAGAATCGGTAGTTTATTGCACGGGCGAAATCCCCAGCGTCATTACTGTCGTGGTCGAGCTCGAGAGACGTGGCAGTACAAAAGCTGCCGCGGATGAAACCATTGCACACAAAAGTGAGTACAAGGTTAGAGAAACGAAAAAAAAAAACAACTGCAAGAATGTAAGAGACAGGTTGAGGGGAACCGAAGAAAAGCACGCATACGTGCGGTGAGTAATTATACACAATAATGGTTCTGCTAATTGTTCTCGCGCCTGAAGTGAGCGACCTGACATTGCTTTTATTACTAATTCACTCTCTCCCTTTTGCGTACGTAGCCTGTTTTATATGGAGAGTTTTCTCTTTCATGGATGTTGCATTCGAAAGCGGCGCGTGCAGATTGCCAGTTTCCGTTAATTTATGTGTTAATGTTCTTAGCTCGAGCATTTGTGTTTTACTTGTTGCAGTATAGCATTATCAATTTGCACCTAATATTGTCGTACAATATTTGGTTTGCCGTTGTTCTTTTTGGAAAAAAATAAATTTATGCAAAAATTTTAGGTTCCTGTCTGCCGCTTCAGTAGAGCTCAACATGTCTGATCAGCTTAATTTTTTGAATTTGTTCCTAATATTTTATAGTACATGAACATAATTCTGAGTGTTTATTACGGTTATGAGAATAAGAAACTATTATTAGATGCTGGTTTGAATAAGAAAAATTTTTAGACCATGTTCCCTCTGATGTTCGTGGAACAGCGGAAGAGGACAACGGCCAAGGAAATAGGCAGGACTAGTGCCCGTTCAGTATTGCTTCTCCGATTATTTTTCCCTGTGTTCTCGAAACATATGACTTAACAACTAACTCTGCCTACCGTTTTACTGCTTCCAAGTTTCCTTACTTGAATACTACTGATAACATGGGTCTCTAATGCTGCATACTGTGACCTTCATTTTTCTGAAGTCGATGTTACATGAAACATTATTTGTTTTCATGTTTGCCTTTTTTTTCCTTACGGCACATTTTCCTTATATTCTCAAATTAGTGATGAAGGACAGTGAAGGCATAAGCAAACGACCAATCAGGAGCCTCCGCAGTATTCGAATGCTCCCTTGGTCCACGCTGCGAATGTGGGTGGTCTTGCACTACCAGTCGCTTTTTTAAGTTAGAATTTTTGTGCACCCTGGAAAATTGCCTGCGGTACCTGATCACAAATAAAGTTTAATGCATCATCCGAGAGGTTGTATAATCGCCCTGGCCATTCCTCATCCCCCTAGGCCCTTCGCTCTTCTCTCCTCGTGCTTGGAGCACAGCAACACCGCCCGCAGAAATTTAACGGAAAACCTTGATTACACAGAGTTGAGGGATGTCGTGGTGTAGGCCTCTTTCCAAAGTTGTCTTTTTTTTCTTATATGCTTTCGAATTTCTTCTGTCTGGTCTCGGCACACGCAAGCCTGGAAACTGCATTCATGTAGTCGCTAGAAATGTATGACGACCCGACCACGCCTTACGCCTGCAGGCATGTTGCACTCGCGTGGAGCAGCCTTATTCAAAGACACAAAAGAAGATAGCACCATTATAGCGGCGCAGCCTGTCGTGCCTGCGCAACCACATGGAGAGAGAGCACCCTTGTCTCCTCCAAAGTGATGATATTTTATTACTAAATTGCTGCTTTTTTTTTTTTTTGCGCTGACTTGTTACATGCCACTCCTAAGAACTGTTGTCCGCCGTAGCCAGCTTCTATAATAAAAGTAACTGCTTAGACAGCCTCCCACTGAAGTCCCGCTTACTTTTACAGGGGCCCGTATCGTTACGAAATGCTACACGTGCCCTTTTTCTTAAATGTATAAAAACCGCCGACTAACATCGCTGTCTTCGCGCCATTGCGAAAGACTGTCTTCGCATAACCTGCAGCCCTTCCCACCCCTCCTTCTTTCTCTTGTCTTTCTTTCTATATACGGTGCTCCTTTCGTGGTTGTGCACATCCGGCGTTGTAGCTGACTGTGGTCCAATACGGATTTGTTTTGCGTGTCTGGACCGCACATGATGTGAGCGGGATTCACGGGTGACATTTAATCGAAGTTTCTTGGCTTGTGTTGCAGTCAGTGCACACCTGTAGCATTTTTTGAAGTCGTATTAGAAAGCGGTGCCATGCACCAAGGCTATGTAACAGCAAAAGCGATTCTGCCGGTATTGAAACAGCGTCCTGAAAGCACACTTTATCGTTGCACTGAATACAGCGCTACCCAACTCTCTGCCGTTGAAGACACATAGACTCGGTCGAGAGCATTTTGACACCATATTAGGTCAGTTGCTCTGCTTAAGGTTGTCATATAAGTCTGTGAAAAGTGAGCACTGATGGGGCGATAAAGCTAAGGTTATACTTTTATGCTTAATGCACAACTACTGCTACCTACGAACCATGTTTCTGAGACCTCAATGAGTGCATATCAGCACAGGCAGCACAGTCTCATGAGCGGCGTGAAAGAGTTCATGCATTCCATAAGTAATGCTCGCAGGCGCCCTCTGGGCTCATTAACACAATTGCATAGTAGGTACGCAAAGCCTAAAACTACGCGAGATGATAAATGTAAGGCGCTTGAGGTGAACTAAATAACAAGACTACTCGCAAACTATTTAAGTAGTCATAAACAAAAACACGTATAGTGACCTATAAAAACATAAAACGAGACAATGGCTAAGCACTAGCATATATTACATACAGGTGGGCTCATTTGTTAAGTGAACTGGAGTACGCCGAATTCGTAACCGAGTGATGAGTGTGCCGCCAGTGTATAAGCAAATGATGAAAAAAACACCTCAAACGAGCATACTTATTCCTGTTTATACGAATAGCCATACTCATTTTTTTAAAGACTGCGAAAGGCTCTACCAATCTATCACGCCATTCAGGCTAGATTACGGCCTGCTTGTACATATTACCAGACATCGGGCTATGGGACTACGTCATTGAGAACACAGCACCGTCTTGAATACAGCGGGGTACTCATCCGTAATGCTAATAATCTTATGTAATTAGCTTCCTTACTTCTTCCGGTGCTCCTATACTTGCTTCTTACGGTCGACGTTTTTTCTTAGGTTAGCAACAGTATTGACTGTTACCTGACTTTATATTAAATTGAGGCCTGCATCTTACTCCTGCCATTTTTCAGCCGCTTTCTTTCTTTGCCGCGTACCGTGGAGGTACCACATTTTCTATAACCTTTTACGAGAAAACTGGTAACTATATCGAGATAAATACCAATAGTGCGTCATTGTCACATTTCACGACCGGTACGTCACTGTCACATATTGTGGCCAAGTGAGTGTTGAAATGAACCAATGCCCATTTGGCTTCAGCATTATCTCGTTATACACAGAAGGGGTGGACAGTGGCACAAGGAATTCTTCAAGTAACGGTGGTGCGATTCTGAAATTTCTTCAACCCTCTGAGCTTCTATGCACCATCCGCAGTTTTCCTTATTGGAAGTTTTCCTTGAGGTGTTTTCTTTCGGTCACTGAGGATTTACTTTTACATTTAGCCGGTCCTTTTAACGTTTTCTTGTTTCCCTACTCGAAAGCACGCACTTTCACGCATACTCTCTGGTACAGAGAAAAATTGACCGCAATCAGCACGACTTTCTCCGGTTCACCTGGGCGTGGCGCGGTCGACAGAAAATGTTGGCGTTATTTTGCGCCGACGACCTCGACAACCCCTCATCTTCTGCCCTAGGCGACACTGCCGCTCACGCGATGTATTTATTCCGGGACGCATTCCGCAATTTCCTCCGCCCCACTTCATCTGTTTGCTTCCTACTCTCCCTCTGAATTTCTCGCGTTATTTCGTTTTTTCGTTTCTCGCGTCTTTCGCCGCTATAGCTTCATTGTTTTACCCGTGGCCCATTCAGTCATCGTGGGTGCCTCCGTGAGCCCGCAACCCTTATTGAGGAAAATAAGCCGTTCACCCCTCAGCGAAACCTGTCAAAGCGCCATTTTATTTTGCTGCATATTGCAGCTCTCGCCGCCGCATTGCGGTGACACGTCGACAAGCCGCATGTTTTATCTTCCCATACTGGGGGCGTTGTGGCTCCCCCTTTTTTTCGTTTTTAATTGGCAGAAATTAAAGGCGAGGTTGGTGATTAACTCGCGGTACTACAGCCGCGCCAAGTCATTAATTACTGCTGGGCAAATGGCCTTTAACTATAACAAGCTGCAGGAACATTCAGAGCCTCCCAACATGACTTAATTAGATGCAGTGTTTCGCTGAAAAAAAAGAAAGAGCAAGTTTGGAGGGTTTGCCCCGTTTGTAGAGGGATAATGCCATTGGCTGTCGCCAAGATAGTGCGTACTGCGGCTCGTTTACAAATAAGCAGTTCGAATGAGGTTTTTAGTATTATTGTTCATAATTTTGGTTTCGTATATCTGATGTGCTAAGGAAGCCGGCAACTAATGTTACAAATAGATCTTCTAGGTGTGTAGACTGCTATTACAACTCTATTATGCACGATTTTCTTTACTTTTTAATTGTTCAACCTTCATCGCAGAAGCATTATAGAAGGAAGGGGGTTTGCATAGATCATAGCAAACAGCGGCAGGATTTGCAAACAATTGCATCACAATGCAAAATTGTCGAGGAGTTAAGTAGAACAGGATTCAAACATTCACAAAACTTTTCACTGCATAATGTATGTAGCACAGAATTTTAGGGGTGCACTTAAGTCTGCTTAGGTGAATTAATGCAAAAACATGTCAAGTTTTGTCACGCCGCCTAGGGGATTCGCCCGAAACTACGCTAGCAGACTTCGGCCGCACTCGGCTATGTAGCTTGTCTTTATGGCGTATGTACCTAAGTTCAATGAAAGGACGGCGCAGATAGAACCATAACGACGACCTTGTCCACTGCACAACGTGGGAGGAAGCTGTAGTTGGAACTTGGTGATGGCGGCGATGTCTACTGCACACACGAGGCGTGAGGGGCTACGGTGATAGCATAGCGTTCTTGTGGGTTGGTCTTTTCAGATGGTGGTTCGATTCCTGACTGCTACATATTTTCTTTTTTTTAAGTGTCGGCTCGTGCGAACACGTTCTGATGACAGGCTCTCTCAATGCCACACATTATCTAAGAAATGATCGAAATAAAATCTCCAACACTGAAGTAGGAGACCATACAAACATTAGCAAAACTTAACGGATATCCGAAAAAAGGTCAAGCATGATAGCTAGTGAGGTAGTTAAGTAATTCAGATACTGAACGTTTTCATTATTATTGTTAGACGCCCGATTTTAAACAGAGATTTGTGCCTAATTTCTTTACGTGGTGACAAGAAAAGAGACGGCACAACATGGTGACAGGATGAACGATGATTTATTAGAGAGTTATAGCTGAGCGTATTTGCGTTCAACTCCGCTCAAAGCTTCGAACGGAACCGCAGCGGAGCATAGCGCATAAACAGATTTTTAGCCAAGCGGTTGCTCGCCTACTTGGATGGATGGAATATAGGAGCGTCCCCTTTAAAACGGGGTGATAGCAGTAGATATCATGATCATTTTCTCTCCATATCCTAATTATTTTTTTGGTTAACTATACCGCCATTCTATTTATTGAATTTCTGTTTATACATTATTAACATTATGTCACTTTTCTGCTTTTAAGCCACCAATCTTCCAGTCGTTTCTTGCTAGCTTCCACCACCGGTTTATTCCCCCGGCCACTGGTATCTCTAAACCCCAGAGCTTCAGGAACAGTGACTGCGCCTGCATCGACTTCCGGATGGATACCATTACATTCGAATATAAGATGGTCAATTGTTTTATTGGAGTTACCACATACAGCACATGCGTCATCTTCATTGTTAAATTTATTTTTGTAGCTGCGTGTTCTAAGGCACCCTGATCTAGCTTCAAAAAGTAGGGCACTGCCTCTTGAGTTATAAAAGAAAGCTTCCTTCCTGATCTGCCTTTTTCACGTTCGGTATAATTTCACACTCTGTTTTTTTTCCATCGAAATTATCCAATTTTTACCTTCTGCGTTTTTCACCTGTTGCTTAACGCTTTTTATTTCTTCGTCCGTGTGACCAGCATACTTACTGGTTAGTTTCCTAGTTTTTTTCCTCTATTGTGAGTCAACGCTGTTTAGATATAGGAAATTTAAATACTTTAGCTGCCCATCTGTCACTGTCCAATTACCTCAGGCGTTCCTCATATAATATTTTACTCCGAGCTTCCCGTACTTCGAAAGGTGCCTAGCCCATATCTCTCTGTACCGCCTCATTTGTGGTTTTGCCGTGTGCCCCTAGTGCTAATCGTCCGACGGCTCTCTGATTTATTTGTAATCGACTTTACCTCTAATTTTAGGCACAAAACCGCATTTCCGAAAGTAAGCCCGGGTACCCTAATTCCTTTCCAAATACCCCTCAAAACCTCATACCTGTTGTATCCCTACAATGCCCTATGCTTCATTATCCCAGCATTTCTTCGCCCTTTGGCCTTATGTGATTGCTCATGCTTTTCAGTGTATGCCAATCCTTCGTTTACCCATACCCCCAGATATTTATATTCTGCTACTCTGGGTATTTCATGGCCTTGTATTTTAAGACCCTGATCAGTTGAGCCGTTGAAAATCATCAGACCCCACTTAACTGCGCTAAAACTGAAGCCTACAGTGTCCCCTTCGTCTCCGCAATACTTAACTAGAGCTTGCGATTCTTCCAGACTCTAAGCTAGCACCACAATATCGTCTGCATACATCAAACCGGGGAGGCACTGCTCTACTGCCTTTCCACCTACTCTATATGACAGGCTAAAACCTAGGTTACTTTCTTGTATCTTCTGTTCCAGGTTTATCATATAAAGTATGGACATTAGCGGTGATAGAGGACAACCTTGTCTTAATCCTTTGCAAACCTTGACAGCTTCCTACTTCCTATCCCTTCCCATGTGATTTCTACTTTGTTATCCCGGTATATTTCCTGTAAGAACTCTTATCTCATAACCGATACCTTCTTCTTTTATTATGCTCCGCAGGAGTTTCCTGTTTACGTGGTCGTACGCCCAGTTTATGTCCAAGAAGGGCAAATACAAAGGTCTATTTTCCACTCTAGATATTTCTATGCATTGGGTAAGCACGAACAGGCTATCATCTAAGCGCCAACCATTTTTAAATCCGTTCTGAAGTTCTCCGAGTATCGTGTTACTTTCTACCCATGTTTGCCCCTTTAATTTCACCACCTGCATGGCTAACCTGTACATAACAATTGTATGGTAATCGGCCTGTAGGATTTTACGTTCATCCTTTCTCCTTTTCCTTTATAAATCAAATTCATTTTACTCTGCCGCCAGCTGTCCGGAAATTGTTTGTTCTTTATGACTGTTTCCAAAGCTTTTAACTACGTTTCACTACTTCTTGGACCAAGTTCATTAATCAGTTTGATCGGAATTCTATCTATTCCTGTAGATGTGTTTCTAGGAATATTTTTGTCTGCCTTTTTCCAGTTTAGATTGGTCAGTTCTAAGCTGCTTTGTATTCTGCTATCTTGTGTTGCTTCCTGATTTGCGGAGGTTACTCTATCGTCGCTCTTAAATGACTCTGCTATAACATATGTAATGTAGTTCACTGCGCTGTCTCCCTTTAAACAATTTCCCTCGTTATCTTGAATCCGGTCCTGCTTTCTTTAAATCACTTTACCTAGCCAGCTTATATGGTTCCCGAATTTTCTTGGTCCGCCTCTGGAGGCATCGTGTATGTCAGCCATCTAGCAATCGTTGGATTGCTTTATTCTACTTTGGACGAGGGCCTGTACATCGTTTCTTTTGTCGATATGATTCCCATTTTTGGTCGATTTCCTCCTGAGATACCTGTGCTTTCTTTGCGTCTCGGTGTTCCCTTGAAGCAGCCCGTCGTTTTTCAATGGCTTCCCTGATTTACTTATTCCACCAGCTCCGTGGCTATCTCTTTCCATTCCAGCGGTTTGCTACTTTAACGTCCTTAATTTTCCTCCTTATGAGTAGTTCTACCTGTTCATAATCCCAGTCTTGCATAAGTTTTTTTTCCTATTGCTTCCTCTATGTCTGCTGCTATCTGCGCTATTTGATCGTCGTTTAATTTTGTGTTTATTTTTGTCTAAGTTCCATTTCTATTTTCATCAAGGGCCTCATCTGCAGACTAATACGTTTATATTCACTTCCCAGGCTACACTCCCCTTCTTCGTCTATTTCCTTTTTTGTGACCTTGCTATAAATTCTTTGCGACATTAGACACTAGTCAATAGTCGTCTGCCTGTTGCGGAATTCCCACGTGATTTGTCCTCAGCATTTTGCTTCTCCATTTACTATAACTAGGGAGTGTTGCTCACAAAAATCTAGCATTAGTGTCCTGTTAGAATTCGTGTACCCATCCAGATCGTCGATGTGGCCGTTCATGTCCCTCAGCAGAATAATATCGGCCTCGTCTCCAAACTGGCTTATATCTTCACTGAGACATTCAACAAGGTCCTTGTTCTCTTGCTTGCATTGATGTCCTGTTCCTAAATAAACTACCCCTAGCCATGTCCTTATGCGGCAATTTTTCCTGATACCCAGATATGGTCTTTACAAGATGATTTTATTCTTTGCCAATTTGTTCCCTGGTGTATCAACATACCTACCCCTCCCCCCTTTTTTTCCGCTCTCGTTCTGTTGAACCCTTCCCAGACGTAGCCTTTTATAAACGGTGGATCTTCTAGATCTCTGAGATGAGTCTCGCATAGAGCGTACACACCTATTTTGTCATCCTTCAATTGCTGTTCTATCTCTATCCATTTCGCTCTTTTTCTACCTCTTTGCATGTTTATGTAGCTGATCCTAGTGTTAAATCTATTTTTTGTACTTTTCTTTTAAGACCTCCTCCTCGCCATTTTTTGGGGCTCAACCTCCGTTATTACGCTTTCTTCTCTTCACTTCTAACTACCTCCGTGCACAGAGCCCTCGCGGACCACCTAAAAAAGCTACAGCCATGCCTGCCAGGCGCCAGCCGATCTCTGCTCCCACCCTTCTGTTAAAATCAATGCTATCTCGCTGAAAAGCCTTGCCAAAACCTGCTTTATGCACCTCCCTGTTTACATCAACCACTTCGAAACGCTTCTCCAGACTTAACTTTTTTATGTCCTAATTAACTGTCACCACGTCTTTTTCCAGCTTTCCGTTCAATCCTAGCACCTCCAGTACTGTGCATACAACTATCTGCGCTTGCTGTGTTATCTCCCTTACATCGTCAACTCCCTTGGCTAAACTTTCCACCACTCCTGCAGGACACCACCATTCAACACATCGTTTAGCCCCGCGGCTACTATGCGAGTCGCCAACCACCTCATCTATCTATAGTGCTTGGGTTGCGCACACTGTATAAGAGGTCGAAAAACATATTCGACCGAACTCTCCAACAAGTACAGTAAAAAAACTCGCGAAAAATACAACGTCTCTATTGCAAACGTAAGAAATAAACTTATTATCTTGCAGTTCATTTTGACTGAAGTATGGTAAAAGAAATTGTTGAACATCTGTGCCGCATAATAAATAAAACTGCTCTGCTCAGAACTGTGTTCATGCAAAACTGAAAACTCAAGGTTCATTGCAATTTGAGTGTTTGCTGCTTTGACGACAAGCAGAGGAGCAAAATTCCCTACTCTTTAGGGAAGAGGCTTACGCTGCTTAATTATGGCCGTCTCGATAAGGGATCAGAACAATCAATAGAGATCTGTCTTTTTCTTTCATTAAAGAGAAATAAAGCTTTAACTGTTCACGCCTTACTTGATAGGATTCCGATAGTGTAGAGGGTTTACCTATGGAACACAAACACGCATGCACCATACTTGACGACACTTCGCGGCGTTCCTCTGTTACTTGCAATGAATCTGGCTCAGTACAAGCATTATCTGACTGTGCGACCACGTGTATGATTCCAGCAGCTGTACTGCCGCCTTGATTTTAAGAAATATAGCGAGAGCGTCGACCAAACTGCTTGTCGGCGCCTTATAACGGCTATAGCGTAGAACATGGCCAGAGTTCGCGCACGCGCGCGAAGAGAGCATTTTTGGCTAAGCTGTTCCAGAAAGAGGACACACGCCCTGCCACAATATCTGTTCGCGAAAAGCCAAAGGGCCGTAGAGCAAATGCGCATAAAATGTGACACTTAGACGTGATTCCCCTCTTGTTTTTTCCCTGTTACGAAAGGCCGGGCTGGCGAAGCAGAGTTAAGATAAGAAAAATGTAAAAGAAAGCAAATATACCAGTACGTAGAAAGCATTGCTTGTAATGAGAACCTTCTGATATTAGCTTCCTTAAGTCAAGTGCGAACACGATAAAAGAGGCCCTAAGCGAAGCACTTGTGCTCTACTGCCTGCCGTTTTTTTCTTTCTTTTTTTTTTTTTTGGCGAACGGATATGTGATCGGAATAGCGTAGCAGACGACGTTCCACATTCGTGCTCATTCGCGAACTCTCGCCCTGTTGCACGCTAATCGCCATTATAAGGCGCTGACCAGCAGTTTGGGCGATGCTCGCGCTATATTGTTAAAAATCAGGGCGGCTGTACCATGCGTTCTGCAGTTCCCCCGACTGTCTCCCTGCTACAAAATATAGACTGCGCTGAAATTTCGCCGTCCAGTGTCAACTCAAGCGGCCATCCTGAAAACAGGAAACCACATTAAAAAGTAGGCACCATGCAACGCGTCACGAGCAATATAGCACAAGCACTCTTCCCGGGAACTCGAGCGTTTCTTTCATCGGTCGCTTTGACGATACCGTCGAGCGCTGCGTCGAGCAGAATTGGTGGATATAGAGAGAAGCAAGAAGACACCATTGCTACGTCCATTTCCATTAGGGAAGCAATTTCCCTCTTTTTTCGTCACGCTGGCTGTACTTTTGCGGCCAACGAGTAGTGTAGGAGAGAGAAGGGAAAAGCAGGAAGGAAAAACCAGAGCTGAGCCATGTTATTCGAGCGTTAAAAGGGTTACTTGGGGTAGGGAGAGGGGTCGGTATTTTCCAGCTATTCACTGCTAGCGGCTGACATCTAACTTGTCCTAAACGCTACTTTCACTCATCCGCTCCCCTTTTCCACTGCGTTTATAGCAGGAAGAAAAAGGAGGAAGATAGAGAGAGAATTATATGAGAAGTGGCCCCGGCAGTGGAATAAGGTCGCATAGCCAGCGGCAAAAGGTACTATTGAGCGCAATGTCTCGCATACGTCGTCACTGAGCAAACGAATGGAGTGGTTCTGTGGGAATTTAAGAAAGTCTGAAAGAAAACCAATTTTGAAGGGAAGACTCATCAAACCAGCAATTTCGTACGAGGAAGGAAGTAATGAGGTCGGATTGAACCCGTGATTTTCATTGCCTCGTGCAGCTAGGTATGTTTCTGGCGTATGAATGAACAGACGCTGAAAAACGAATGGAACAATTATTAGCAGGTAGGGAATATTCAGGAAAACGTTTTTAACCAGCAGTGGCCTTTGAAATATGAATTTGATTTCGCTCAAAATATTGTAATGGGAGTGGACATTTCGTGCACATTTAGTTGAATACCAATAAAGAGGCTGCTACTGACATGATGTTTCGTGAAATTATATTCAGTCCTAAATACGAACTTAATTTACAGTTGCACGGACTCCGCATGAAGCACAATGTACATATGCGCCAATTTGATTTCGAAACCAAACACTGCCGCCAAAGCACCTGCCTTTTAAATTCAATGCCCTTTGTGCTTTTGAATACCGCTATCGTTAGATGATACCCAGAAATAGCCCTAAACTTAAAACAAGAAGCTATAGAGACTAGGCTGGTAAGTTTCCAACATCAGAACATATGGCTTCGGGGGCTCGGGTAACTGTCCGAACTGAAGTCGTGGAAACTCTTAATTGCTTTGTATATTGTTATGGCTATTCCGTGGCTTGGTCCATGGCTAAAAATCTGAATGCATTCACCCGAAATCTACTCCTGAATTAAATAGGTCACTAAGAAAGCGTTATTTATGAAATTAGAATGTGCAATTTTGAAAAGAAATGCTAATGAACGCCAGGTGTCCTCAGCACCATAGTTTCAAAGGATTTGATAGAAGAGTTTCTTCCAAAAGCCGTGAAAGACACATCCGTGTGGTCTGTTCAGGTGGACTACACTACAAGGCTGAATACAACCAGTGAATAACACATTTCCATATGATTTTCCCAGTTTTCGGTTACCGCTATTGTATGCCTTTAAGATGAACTTCTGATGCTCTTCTTGTTCCACTGTCCAATTTGCGCGTGGCAGTTCACCAGTTCCCGCTCTCTCTTACTCCCTGCTCGCCAGAAGCACTGTCCTTGGCTAATCACCGAGGTGTGCGATTCCCAATTCCTCGTTCCCAGAATGAAAGTGTCGGCAAAATATTTGGTCGAAGTTAAGAAGGGCGTGTTGAATTTTTGTTTCTTTTACTCTGACACTGTATTAATTAGAATTTTCTTCTCTCGATCTATAGCCTGTGTTACGGATTCCGAGTCCCTTTCTTCGGTAAGCGTTTTATGGTTTTATGGATTGCAATGTTTTGTTGACCCTTAGTCGCGTATGATTCTTGTTTCGTGCACACTTTTAGGTGCTGCATTGTTCTACCTTTCCGCTCGTCAGCTCCTCGACTCAGTTGCTTGAATTCACGCTCGGGACTACTGTGCCGGAGTACCCGGGTTCGAACCCGACCTCGGCGGCTGCGTTTCAAAGGAGGCGAAACGAAGAGGCACCCGTGTGCTGTGCGATGTCAGCGCACGTTAAAGATCTCCAGGTGGTCGAAATTACTCTGTAGCCCTCCACTACGGCTCCTCTTTCTCTCTTTCCACTTTCACTCCCACCTTCCTCCATTCCCTTGCGGCACGGTTCAGGTGTCCACAGAAAACAAGTGAGACAGTTACCGCACCTTTCCCTTCCTATAAATCAATCAATCAATCTACGCAGTCACAGCGCACGTTAAAGATCCCCAGGTGGTCGAAATTACTCCGCAGCCCTCCACTACGGCTCCTCTTTCTCCCTATCCACTTTCACTCCCACCTTCCTTCCTTCCCTTGCGGCGCGGTTCGGGTGTCCACAAAACAAGTGAGACAGTTACCGCGCCTTCCCCTTCCTATCAATCAATCAATCAATCAATCAATCTATCAATCAATCAATCACGCTCGGATCAGTCTGCGCTGCTTTAGTAGAGCGCACCAAACTATCCAGGCTTCTTTATTTTCCCACTTAGACGCAAAAACGCGTCCTGATTCTTCCACGCATAGCAAACTAGTTTCTTCTTTCAAAAGGCTTCTTTGAAGAGTTTTTTCGTTTGCGACTTTTGCTAAAAGTAATTGAAACATATAAAAAAGTAAAAAAAGAATGCATGGCTGATGGGTTTTAGTTTCTGTCTCCGTCTAGCGCAGCCGTTAGCTTTCTATTATCCTGCTTTCCTAAAACTCCTTCTACATCGTCCTTTTCCCCACAAACAGAGATGCCGTGTTTACCACAATGCGCAGCTTTTAATATGATTTTTTTCCTCTTCTCCTATTGGCTTCACATGGTGGCTATTGCTCAGACGTTGCTAATTAATGTTTCTTATAAGGTAGTATATCGTTTTTCAAACCCGCCACCCCTATATACATGCATGGCATATCATAAAGCGGTCGAACTTAATGTTTGGTGGGCAGTTAAAAGCAACGGTGTCTCTACTTCTAATGAAACATGAATTTCGCCTACTGTGCTAGAACATCCATCGCTTTGCTTGCGTTTCAGAGGATCTCGATGATAGCAGTACATATGCTTAGAATTTCCACAGCGAAGCCCAACTATATATCATTAATATAGATAACACGATCAGGGTAGCCTAGTTATCGGCAAAAGGTGTCGCTTTCTTACGCTGCCCGCTAATCTTTTGAGAGTGTTCCGTGGCTTTAACATTAGAAAAGATGAGATTTTCTGATGGCTTCTCGATTGTTTCGTTTGCTATGAAAGAAGGAAAAAAAACGAAGTGAAAAAAGTCAGTTGAAGTCTGAGAATGAAGACAGTGACTGAACGCCAGGTAGATTGGACGAAACCGCCAAGGAGATAGCCTCGACGGGAGCTATAGCCCTAGGCGTACGCCGGCTTGGGCAGAAGGTTGATCCGGTCATCATGGCAGCGCCTGTCACGGAGTGTTTGCTTGACATTCTTGACAGCAGCTGACACGCTTGGAGATACGCCGACACACCCATGCTCGGAGATTCACTCGGATTACCTCAATGGTGTCCTGGCTGGGTGACGTTCCACAGTCTCCCCGAGGCGCTGTCCCGTTCTTCCTGCTCGTTTTCCTTTCCCTTCCCTATTGCCTTTTATCTTTGGGGATTTCATTACATTCTATTTGTCTTCTCCGTAATCTCCGCGAGCACTGTCAAGCTTGTTCGTCACTTGCTAGCTACCACGTTTTCTTTTGTGCACTTCCCATATTCGCTGAAGGCAACCATTTCGCCGCCGTCATTCGCAAACATAAAATACTTATCGATTTCGTTTTGATTTTCCTGCCCAGCGTATTGTTCAATTAATGCGTTGTAAGATTGCAAAGTTTTAAACCTTAACTTTACATCAGTAAAATTTTGTATGATATAGTTAGTATAGTTAATGCGACATGCTAAGATAGAAATAAAATTTTGTATGATATAGTTAGTATAGTTAATGTGACATGCTAAGATAGAATACGGTACGGTACAGAACAATTCAGTTTAGCGTGGCATGGTAGCGGACGCTATGGTAAGGTAGGGTGTGGTATTGTTTCAAGTGCTTAACGTCCTAAGAATATCTTATGGGCAATTAAAGCGCTCGATTACAGAGAACTCTCGGTTATTTCATTCCAGCAGGAGTTGCTTATCGTGCGCTTCGAAGGTGTGGGCAGATATCTGGTCCCGGCACATCGGATTTGCCAGCAAATAGGCAAAGCCGCTTAACCACCGTAGTGCGCCGTTCAGAGCAGTCTTAGGTATGCGCCACCTTAGTAAAAAAAAAAAAAAGGTCATTTAATTGAGCAATGAGATTGATCCCTGAAGGCGGTTTTGAAGTGTGTGGACTCCCCCATAAACATCATCACACTAGAAATGTTTCACTGCATATGGCGAAAATGTTTGTACTCATTAAGAGGTGATAATTGTATGGACATATCAAATATACTGGGATAAATAAAAGCGTTTTCCTCGTGATAAAGGAACCAACTTTAAAGCTTTTCAAAGCTTTCGAAGGATAATCCTATATTCAAAGTGAAGTAAAGCCCTTATATAAACTTCATCACGTTTTTGAGAGTAGTGACATTCTTTTTAATAATCAGAGTTTTAATTCCTAGACAGAACCGACATGTACAGCAGCTTCATTTTTCCGGGAACTGTAAAGGAGTGTAGCAATCTAACATAAAACCAAGTTGTGCGCATTTTTCTTCGTTCTTTAATTCTGAACCGCTCGACGTGCAGCGCCTAAATACGAAACTGATCATGTGGTACAAGGTAACATCCTTAGGCCCGTTTCCTAACATGTTGACCTCCTGTGATATTCCACCCGAACTTTGTTTGGAGTTGAAAATAATGGTTCTTGTGAGAGCACAAGAAGCGAAAAAGGGTGAGGTACCTTCGGTCGACATACGACGAACACCTGGAACGGCAGTTACGGCAGAAAAAAAAATTTTTTTAAACATATATCGTACGTCATTCAGAACAGTTTCTCACTATAAGAGCAGTCTGTAAGTGCAAAAACTGTAACGAGTGTTTACGGTTAAAAGTGGGCAAAAAGGGCAATTCACTCTTCTCAATTCCAAAGGCATTCGTTACTTGGCTTGACGAGCAGCCAGTGAACGCAGAAGTTGTGGGCGTTGAAGTTCTGTGGTTATTGGAAGCTAGCGCACCTGTCAACATTGGTATCAAGTGATTTTATGACACGCCGCACCATGTCGACCAATAATCGGTTTCATGACGTCACAGTGTGGTGAAGACGGTGAACGTCATGAGGATCGTATGCTGTCGCAAAAGAGCAAAGAATGCGAGGGGCTTATCAGATATTAGTTTATTGAACTGCCGCGTATTGATCTATGTGGCCTTGACTCATGAAACGAGGCAATATCGTGAGGTGATGACTGCGCTTATGGAATCCCGTAGTTCCAATCTTTTCTGATAGCATGGGTGTAGCCACTGGTCATGCACATGCAGGGCAATGGCGTTTTCTGCCATCGGCGCGGAATTCCAAGAACGATCGAAGAGAAGTTCCCTTTGCACAGGAAAGACCCATTGATTTAATTAGGCCGCCGTTACCATGTCACGTTAGGGTCTGCGTCTCTCGTCGTCCCCTCTCTGCAGACCACTCTGCGACATACGAATTCCTCTCGCAGTGTTTAACCGTCTCCGCGCAATTGCAGCTAATAGTTTCTGGCTTCGTTAACTCGCATTAGTCTCCCCCTACTCTGTGTATTGCCTACGGAAAAGCCAATTAATGAGATTTTCCGCCGAAGCACTCTGACCAGTCCGGCCTAATTGGGGCGCCTCTCACCCCGAATACGCACGATAGAGAATAAAAGGAAAATGAAAGAAAGCCTAACTAGAACAAAAACACTCTGTCGAATAAGATGTGCTATCGGGCGTAGGATACGACAGTGCTAATACTGGCTATGGGAAGGGTCAAGCGAAAGACAGGATCGTGAGCGATCGAGTCAAGCGAATTTGGTGTCTCGCAAGCTCACTGAAACTTGGCATCAACTCAAATTCCTCTTTAAGGACGAAACGCAGAATTAAAACTTTCTTCCAGATTTTCTCCCTTTCACATTCCTCATTCTCTAGACTGCCCCTTTTATCTTCCTTTTTTCGCAAGGTGTTCTCTCTATTACCTAAAGTAAAATATATCTAGTTTCGGGTTTTTTTGGAAGCCGTAGGGATGTACCCCTATAGTTTATTTTTACAGTGATAAACTGAAGGCGAGAAAAGGCTGGTAACTTCTTCTTTTCAAAGGACCTGACTTTATGGTCATCTGACTGTCTTCTGGCTTCATTCCTCTTCTTACACAAAGAGCAATCCGCAGACTTCCTTTCCCGTCGCGGGCGCTGCTTCTCAGCCCTGCCCTTGACCGCACACACGAACTCAAACCGAAGCGACTGTCCATCCCCACTGTTGCAGCACGCCTGCCGGTCGCCCGGCATTGACCCAGCTGCAGAAGCGTCGAAGCCCGCTTCCCTTGCGCCTAAAAGCTCATGGCGGACAAGAGAGGCTTTAGTGCCCCGGATGCACTCCTATAAAAAGGGGAGGATGAGGGGGGAGGGGTGGGCAAGGTTATAACTATTTAGTGACGGCATCGGCTTTCTTTTCTCTCACACTTTTCTGCCTACGTGCATCGGCCTTAACTTGCGGCATTCTCGATTGCTTAACGTACACGGAACCTGCCCGATAAATACAGTTGTGTCGCTGCACCGGCAGCCAGTATTGACCGAGCTGCTGTTGATGTCAGTGTCTCAATGGCTTATGGTGCTGCCTGGAAAGCACTGAGGGAAGGAAATAGAGAGAAAAGCGGGTGCGCTCATGTCCATGTCGACTGCCCCGCCAGTTCAATTGCAAGATCCATCTGAAGGTTGGTAGTGCTTTCCGCAATGGGAAAGTGTCGGCAATAATGACGATTTTTTTTTCCTCCACTTTCCCTTTCTCCATACAGTTTACTTTTGCTCTTCCAGGCTGCCTGTTTTAACTTTTTTATGTTTCAGTTTTTGTTTTTCTCCGAACTATATTCTTGCCATGTTTGTCATGTTCGGACACTGCGCCGGACCGCTGCCGAAGACGGAGAAAAAGGAATGGTGAAGGTGCGGCATACAATGAAGCAGGCGCGCCTATAGTGGTTACAGCGGCTCAAGAGCAGCTTTTGCCTCCCACTTTCCACCCTTGCCATCGTTAGTTTCAGGCGGCAATGCCTCTTGTGTTTCTCATCTTATACGAGCATTGCTTTGATCGCTTAATCTTGCCATCTCTCGCCGATTCCCCCACGAAGGACGCATTCTCGCTGCTTTTCTACGGCATCTGTTTTCGTCGTGGTTTTGTTCCCTCGAACGAGCTTATAATGTTGATGACGCCTGCAACGGTTCTGCTTACTCCTTCTATAACGGCGTTCGCCCTCCGTCCTTTACGGTCATCAGCACTTTCCACTCAGTGCCTTTCTCTCTCTTCCATCTCAGCTCTCGCATTTTCCCTTTCTTCTCCGCGCCGTTCTTCAGATCGCACGATAACGATAAGTTAAGTGCTATGACCAGGCCTGTGCTGCTTTTCTCTCGAATCAAAGCATGCGGCCAGGCTTGAAGGCGGAAATCTCTACTGGAGCGAGATCGCGGTTTGAAACCCTCTTTAATTTTGTTCAGCCCTTGCACTCCTTGGATTGACTTTTGAGCTGGTGGCAGCCATGTACAGCCTTTGTCAAAAATATACAGCCCAAGGGATTCGCTTCTAAGCTCTACCTAAGCCCCTGGAAGCAATACTGGAATATAATAGAGAAGAATGGGGACTACATTTGTCGTCTACTAGATTTCGAACGAGGCAGATGCGTACTGAGCCTCGTTATGGGGCTGAGAAGCAACATCCTTGGGCTGTATATTTTTGACAAAGACTGTACCTTCCTGAGCTGCGGTTTAACTTGACCAAAAGTCGCTTGAACAAAGCTATAAGGTATAGCGAGAAGGACCACCCTTGCTTTTGCACTGAGTTGTCAGTAAAAGCAGTTTAGATAATTGTTTTCATTAGCTTTTCAGTTGTTTTCATGTGTTTTCCCAGTACTTTCAACTTAAAGATGCAAGCATTCGACCCCACTGAGTTGATGACGCAGATAGTTTTTTCTTTGTTCTTGTGGTTACTGGTGGTGACTGTTTTTAAATTTGCTGTTCGCTCTCGCATGCTTTCATTTTTGCATCGCCTAGAGAAGCTGTTTGAAGATTTTATTTAAAATTAGTTTATTTATTTGTTTTATTTTTATTTACAAATACTGCAGTCAAGAACACCAAGCAGGTGGGAACATACATAAAAACAGTGATATGAACATTAGCTTAGCAAGCCCATCGTACAAAGGAAACAGAGAAAAAAAGGGCGAACCGCATAAACTCGATACTTGTCACAAAACACGTTCTTCAAATCAAATGCTGTCAGGAGCAGCAAAGACACGCGCAGGGTATGAATTCTATCCTGTGATAGTGCGCGGAAAGAATGAGTGTTTGAACCTGTAAGTGCGGGCAAAGGATGGGCAAAGGCTATGGTTGTAAACATCACGAGTCTGTCGTATAGACCCAGACCTTAGATATGGAACAGGATTCATGTTAAGTTTCCTGGAATACAGTAAATACAAAAATTTAAGTCTTGCAAGTGCTCTCCTGTCAGCTGAAGTTGATATGTTGTTGCTAGTCATTAGAGATAAGGATGCAATATCGAGCTTCGATATGCGTTAAAGATGAAGCGTATGGTTTTTTTCTTGACCATTTCAAGTTTGTATATGCTATTATTCAAGAACGAAAGTCATTTTTCAAGAAGTGTTTAAGAGGTTTGATTGGAATTTCTCCGCGTCGACGAAAGACACCTTCCACTTTTCATATGAAACGCAAGAACGTGCATACAATGTTCACCGCAGACAGTTTCGTCGAAATTTTGTGCACTTTCAAAAACGCTTAGGATCGGCACCATAAAAGCTCCATGTCTGGTTTGCTTATGTCTCATACCCACCGCCGATGCTCATATTACAGTGTGGAGATAATTTTCTAAGCTAAGACCTTGCAGGCGGCACCGACAGCTATAACCTACTTCAACGCTGCAGGCCTGTTGGAATGTAAATATTGAAATATTTATTTCACCGTACGAACATTTATTAGGACTGGCATTCGAAAGTCGCGCACTAGCGACATGCAGCGTAGGTTATGAGTTTAGTATTTATGGGGAAATCTGAGCATGACAAGTTCAGGGAACTTCCTTCCGGTTGTCTTTAAATCTACTTCGGCCTGGGGAATCCCCAACGGGCGTACTGCAAGCTACAATCAATGTGAACTCAAATCCGCAACCTACTATTTCCTAACGTAGATATGGACGTCAGTAGCATGTGGAGTGGACATTGCTGGCGTGTCAAGCGAACTAACTGCAGTAGGAAGATTAGCACAAGCACCTCGTTTCCATCTAACAATTATTCCTACACGTGGATGCTATTTGCGTTAGATGTGAACATTTTGGGAAGCATTTGGCTGTCGGTACTCTTTAGCAGACAAGCAACCCTCTCCCTCTCTCTCTTTCACACACACACACACACATACACACACACACACACACGCACGCACACGCACACGCACACACACGCACACACACACACACACGCGCGCGCGCGCGCGCACGCACACGCACACGCCCACGCACACGCACACACACACTTTAGTTCGGGCCATAATAACATGGCGCACATTTCAGCGGTAGAATCTGTTGTCAAGCCTACGTTGAAAATATTGCGATGTGCCTTATATATACGTCAGCACATTTCTGTGTTGTGCACATATTGGAGAATATTGACCGTTATATTTTTTCTGCGGAGCGCGTTTCAAATTTTCATAGCCAGAACAATGTTCCGAGATTTTCTGGCCGCGTCTGTACGCAAATATAAATTTTTACTCCTATGTGCCATCCTTGAAGAAGGAAGTAAAACATGAAACGAACGAATGAATTAAACATAACTAAATCACTTCATACTGATCACATGCAGTTGTTATAAGAATGCAATATATGTCCGACTCAAATCATAACATGTTAGTGACGTTTATTCTCATTAAGTGACCAGCAATAAGCATTCATATCTCATCTCCAAGCACCTCGATGCTTGCCGATATTCGGCAGCTTGGTTGATATTTATTTATTTCCTGCTCCTGCCCCTCCCTTCACTTCGGAAGATATTTCTGAGGCCTCAAACAAAGAGGCATGCGCACCTAAATTACTTTACTTTAGCCAGAGTTCATTCGACATAGGCTGGCTGACAGAAGCCCAGTCCAAGCCCTGCTCTGTGCAGCCAAAGGTATTACGTGCCTCGATGCCACAGCCACATAAGATATTCTGCTGTCTCTCTCCTGATGTATTTCTTATTTATTTTTCATCTCCTCTTCCCCACCACTGCTATCAAGCCGGTGACTTGCAAATGACGTTCGCATGTATATGAAAAGGCTATATTGGTTCAACTAGTGCCACATTTTTCAAGCGTTCTGCTCACCAAATCGTAGCTTCGCCTCACAGAGAGGAGAAATTTGCTCAGGTTTTACCGAGGTTTGAAACCTCCCACTTTAAAAATAAAAGGTATGAAGGAGGTATTTTCTTTCCATCCTAATGGGCCATTTAATTTTTCTTGTGGCAGCTATTGAGGTATACATTTTCTGGCACGCGAAAAGAAGTGACGTATCGGATTGATTTTCCTCTTCGTTATTTGTCGATATTTATCACGCCTGTTTCTTTTTTAGCTGCGCTCCTGCTACGTAAATAGCGCTCATATGTAAACGAAGAATTAATCCCTCCATGGCACAACAGTGTAACTTTACTTTTATCTTCGAACGCTTCGTAAGTTTTCTTCAATCCTTGTCATTTTCACACGAATGGTAAGGTTCTTACCAAGAATATTATTTCATCACCGATGCTTTTTGCGTTTTGGAACAAAGAAAGCAGAGCAAAGAATATGTCCTTATTTATGAACTAATCCGATTGTACAAACTTCCAGTGAAATGCTGATTCGTTTCTTACGCCGTAGTTTTCCAAACGCAGTCGCTTTCGATGCTATGATACTTATAGATCGTCCATCGTACTTTATATCTACTGAACATCGCCTATCTTGACACCTAATCAAAGTACTATGTTTGTCAGTGGGCTTATCGCCCCTACAGTTGTATGCTTTCATCGCCCCTACTACACTAGCCCATTGTCGAGCGGCAGATTTCATATGGACTTCCCCAAGTAAAGGATATGTTAACAATGCGGTCGTAAGCACACCTGCTCCCCGAGTGGCTAAAGTTCGACCTCTGCTTAGTACCGTTAGCAAACCTCCAAGCAACCAAGACCACTAGAGGTACACGGCAAATGCATTGAATGTCATCCGTATCGAGAATCAGAGTGGATGCCTTGATTTGCGACTGGAGTGCAGAGAACGCCTGCTTCTGGGAAAGAGATTCATGGCTAGCGTTGTCCGTCTAGTAAAGAGCAGAGACCCTGCCAACCAGGATCTGTATAACTCGAGCTATGGTCTTTCCACTTGTGATCTATGGATGCGAGAGTTGGACTGTGAAGAAGGCTGACCGCCGAAGAATTGACGCATTTGAATAGTGGTGCTGGCGGAGACTCTTGAGAGTTCCTTGGACTGCCAGGAGATCAAATCAGTCGATATTGTCGACCATAAACCCTGACTGCTCATTGGAGGGCCAAATTCTAAAGTTAAAGCTCAGCTCCTTTGCTCATCTGATGAGAAGAGAGGAGTCGCTGGAGAAAGATTTGATGTTGGGAAAGGTTGAGGGTCGCCGGAGAAGGGGTAGGCAGCGAACGCGATGGTTAGATGGCATCCTCGAGGCGCTGCAGATGAAGTTATGCGATGTTAGGAAGATAGTGAGAGACCGGAAAGCGTGGCGTGACATGGTCCATAGGGTCACGAAGAGTCGGACACGACTGAACGACTGAACTGAACTGAACTGCAGAGAACTTTGCTGTGATGACGAATGTGCACTATTACTAAGCTGCTTTGACACACCGAGAGCAAAAGTTGCGCAAATCTAGAACTCTCTATGTCCAACAGGCAATGTATTAGGGGTAAGTGGTTCTTCTCTGCGCCACCCAAAGAAAAAGCAGAAGTGTGGTGCACCGAACTGGAGGGGAGAGCAACGGATACTCTCGATGGTTGTCGCATACGATTTATCGCGATTTGTATTTGCATGACTTAAGTTATTACAAATGAGAGGCTCAGATTCTCAGAAACCTGTCATGAACTTGAAATAATTACCTGCGTGCGCGATTTCCATAATTCTTATAGCGTTTGCTGGCAAGCAGACAGTTTTTTTTTAAGTGAAAGTGAACATATTTTACCTTGAACAGGTACGTCACCGCCGCTTGTGGCGGGGGCTAGCCTGCCACCGACTTTTTTTATCTGTTGTAGGCCGTCATTGCACCCGCCACCGTTTTGGTGGTGGACCACGGCTGTTGCGGTGCGCCTTTCTCTCCCTCTTCTTTTTCTTTCTTGTCTATTTTCTCTTCTGTCTATAAACAATAAATCAGTTTTTTAAATCAGTCTTCTGTCTGCACGAGGCAGCGGAGGTGGCTCAGCTACAGAGCCAGTTACAGGCCTGTGAAATTTTTTTTCCTTCTTTCTACAGCCACAACAACAACGATAGCGGAAATATTGTAAAAATGAATAAGAGTGCATTTAAAGTCTGCCGTACTCGTTGCCTCAGTGGCGCAATGTATGAACACTACATACCTGAGAGCTGAGCGAATAAAACATGTTCGAATCATGTATGTGCAAATTAAAACAACCTACCAATATACTTAATTGGGGGGGGGGGGGGGGTACTGTTATTTCCCGTGAAAAGAGCCACGAGGTGACAACATGTCAACGGTAACACTAATTATTTTCACCGCAATCATTTCCTGCATTTAGTGACTGTATGTTACCTTTAGGTTGCGTACAGAGACACCTCTCGGTAACAATTTAACCCGCTGAGAGGCAACCAGTGAGGAGAAAGGAAAAACGAAGTTGCGGGACCCTACCGTTGAGGAGATTACCCCATCGCCTTGTGACGTCATGACCTGTCGTGATGGTACATTGCGCGCCCCTTGTCGAACACAATCAGCATTTTATAGAACGCATTAAAGTTATCCGGCATTGTATAATTCGTCTACGAAAAAAGAAAGGCGCAGTATCTGTCAGGTGGAATCTCGTTATCATTCTCGGTGTACACAAAGGGAATCATTAAGAGCGGTTCACGATCCAGGGTGGGCACAATGTTACAGCGCTGGGCTGGGAATCCAAGGTATGGAGATTCAATTGGTTTCGATTGGGAGACAAAGATTATTGTTTATTTTTTAAGTATCAGAGCCGCCCCAAAAGCGTGACACTTCTGCTGACGACAACGATGAGCCATTAAAGGCTTTCGCCCTAATGGTGATTATTTGGTTATGTGCGAGTTACTTCCTCAGCTATGAGTCGCTTTACAAAAACACCACCTGTCCAAAATATTTTCGAATGCACAACGAACACAAAGCAAAATCTACAGGAAAAGGGAAATAACCACGACAAGCAATTGTACCGAAGAGATGACTGGTCTAAACGAACTGCAACGAAAGATGCAAGAGAGCTTCATACCATTTTCACATAGATTCTACTTTTTCCTCTGAGCTACCATTGCTCTGAGGTTCTTCACCCTGCCGTGTTTATTCTTTTTCACTTGTGGCGCAAAGACTGGCTACAACGTAAGTGCAAAACTTGGCGCACTGGCTTCTCTGCCGTCTTGCAGATCCGCTCTAAGTGAAAAACACTCGCATAAAGAGAATTTATTGGATAGATACATACATACATACATACATACATACATACATACATACATACATACATACATACATACATACATACATACATACATACATTGCATACATACATACATACATACATACATACAAACAAACACGCACATTACTCACGAGCCAAAGCACTATACAAAACACTGTAGCTTACGTATACATAACTTAAAAAAAAAAACATGATTCCCCAGAGAGGAGAAAACTGTATATACGGGGAGGGTTCTAATAAAGGACGACAGGCATCTCAAGTCTACTACCCCGTACAACATAGAAGCGCGTGTGCCTGCGCCGCAGAAACCGCGTCTCGCCGTCAGTTCTAACTGTCCAGAGCTGACTGCAAAAAAGTACACTGAACACGAAAGGGAATGCAATAGCAGCCCGTAAAAGCGCGTTTCCTCGGGTGAGGTACATTCAATATTTCTCATCTTGCGCAACTCTCGTCCTCTCCTCTCACTCTTGCCGTCCAAAACTTTTCCACGGTGTGCGCCTAAACAAATAACTGTTATCTCGATTGCTAATCCTTTTCTTCCCATCCAGGTTCCAGTTCCCAAAACTCTATCATCCTGAAGTTTTCCATGCTGTATTGTTTCATTTTCCTTTTTTTTTTTCTCACATGTTGAACGCGATGTTGTTTCTGGCCTATGCAAGACCTACTGCGTGTGCTTGAGGAGGGGCAGTCCTCCCGCCGGGGTGGTGCAGTGGTAAGACGCCCGACAACTGTCCGGAATTCCCGGGTTCGAACCCGACCTCGGCGGCTGCGTTTCGATGGAGGCGAAACGAAGTGGCGTCCGTGTGCTGTGCGATGTCAGCGCACGTTAAAGATCCCCAGGTGGTCGAAATTACTCCGTAGCCCTCCACTACGGCTCCTCTTTCTCTCTTTCCACTTTCACTCCCACCTTCATCCCTTCCCTTACGGCGCGGTTCAGGTGTCCACAGATTAAGTGTGACAGATACTGTGCCTTTCCCTTCCTGTGAACCAATAAAAAAAAAAAAGGCTACGAGTCCTGAGGGGCTGTACAGACAGCATCCGGGGTATTACGCAGCGAAATCATTTATAGAAAATGCCAGGATTCGCGAGGGAAATATTGAGACAAAACAAGAAACTATCAAGTCACAGGGGCCTCTTCACCTTGCGCTAGAGCGCTCATAATTGAGAAAGCATTATTCCAGAACGGGGTCGAGGAGGCTACGATTTCATCCAAGCGCAGTTGTTCATCCGCGTGACTAACATCGAACGTATGCGGCTCAGAGCTTGTTTTATTTCTTACCTCTGTGTATGCGTCGTAGTTAGATAGGGTAGGAGCGCTCACGGTTAATGACGTGGCTGAGAGCTGGGGACAACGATGTTGTGTTATCGTTGTATGCTTGAAGCATCAGAAAAAGAAAAAAAACTCGGAAAACCACGTCGCTCAATTGGGGGCGAAGGCTACGGAAAAGATTTTGAAAGACAGGAGCAGGATTAAGATAAGCCGGCTTGGTAGGAAGAACGCATGGCCTCTTACTCTGAGTTTGCCGTAACCTCGGGTAGCTCTGTTTTCAGAACTCCGACAGAATTATAATGAACGCAGAGAAGAAAAAAAAACACACCACGCTCCTGAAGCCTAAGCGAAGCTCAGGAAAAGGAAACAGAAGAGTTTGGAGCGGAAAGTGTGGCTGCCAGAAAATAGATACGGAAGAAAGGAATGAAAAGGACTTCGCGAACTCCCTTCGGAGCTCATGTCTCTTTTTTTTTTTTCGTACAGCAAATCTTGGTGAGGAAAATGAAGAGACAGGGGAAAATAATGCAGGAAAAATGTGGAAGTTAAACACTACCTAAGGGAATACTATACAAAGGCTCTTGGAGCAATGAAAATTTTCATGGCTGATCAAGTTGTGGCAATGCGCAACCCGTTGTTTAGGCAATGTTAAGTAGTTTTCACTACAGTTTAGGCGTTATCTTGCAAGGCAGGATTTAAAGAAAAGAGAAGGAAAGGGAAGAAAAATGAATGCGGCAGATAGCAATAACTTCAAGAATCTGACTAAACCCTTTGCACACCCGAAAGAAAGCTCTTGTTAGGTGTACCAAAAACGTGAATTCCGGGAATACAGCATAAAAGTCAGGATAGAATCTTTCCACCGCAATACAGGCAACAGAAAGGAGACCGTGCTGTCTGTGTACCTCCAGCCATCGCTTGCTCTAGAAAGATGCCTGCGGCATTGCTCACTTACCCATTGAAGGCGCTATGTCTTCAGTTGCAAGCGGTCGTCAAGAGATGGCACCAGATACCGCCCTATCTCCGCAAAGGGTGTTGGAGTGGTGTGGTGTCGAAGCGGCAGCGAATTTTCGGAAAGCGCATGCGCAAATGCACGTTGCAGGCGGACGCCGTAAGGATCGCGAGCTGCCACCTCAGGTGGAAGGGAGGACATAAGGAAAGGTAAGGGCAGCTGGTTCCCGGCGCATACAGCAGGCATCTTTCTAGAGAAGATGCTGCAGCAAATCCCGTTTACACAGTGAGCATGTGTGGAAGCGACACGGAAACATATTCAGGGGACACTTCCATAATCAATTCCGGAGGGCTCCGCTATGAGCATCTTGTCTCGCTTTACCGCTACAGATATAGCGTTTGTTTGACAACTGAGATGTTGTGAATACCAAATATGATATGCGAGGAAAAATTTATAAACTGGAAGCGGGGAGAAAACGTAGATAAACAAATGGGTCACACGATTCGACCTGGGATGTAAACAAATAAAAATAGGGCTTCGCTTATGAGATGCAGCGCGCTCCAAATCGGGATTCGGGCACAAGGTATTATAAAAAAGTAAAAAGTTGCATATGAAGAATTCGAAAGACGTGCATATTGCTGAATAAATAATAATTCTTGAATACTTACTTGTCTATGAAATCTACAGGTCGAGGAGAGGAAGTGGACAACGAAATAGCCGCCAAATTCTTTAGTGAAGCCGCGAGAGCTCTTTGTTGAGTAACGTTGAAAAAGAGGCAATCAGATAGGACAAGCGTGGTTAGGAAAATGATAATGTCGATGTGTGACTGTCCGCAGAATGAGTGATGAAACGACAGATCCAAAGCCAATTCAACACAGTCTAAATAACAAGCAAATAAAGAAAAATACTGAATCAAGACATGGTTACTTTACTATAATGCTTTAATGACATTGTATAATGATTGGTCACATTAATCATAGCCTGAATCCAAGTCTTAGCCAAAAATTCAGACTCCACAGAACAAGCCAATACCAAATGCCGTCATGATAATTTGGCTACAGTGTCTTAATGACATTACTTAATGAATAGCCATATTAGTCAGCCCGAATAAACGCCATAGTTAAGAATCCAATCCAGAATCCACATAACAATGCAGTACCGAAACTAGTCATGATTAATTCGGTATAATATCTTAATGGCAATGGATAATGACTTGCAACTTTAGTCATATTCAAAATATAAGTCACAGCCAAGAATCCAACGCAGCATCCACATGACAAGCCAATTCTAAAATCATTAATGATTAATTGCATATAACGCCCTAATGAAAATGTATAATGGCTTACGACATTAGTCACAGCCCTAATACAAGTTATAGACAATATTTCAATCTAGAATCAACATAAAAAGCCAACCAAACCCAACACAAGACGCCCCTGCGTGCTTTCGCATTACCGGACATAAGGGGACGTATGGGGACGTAAGAAGACGTAAGTGCACCCCTTGAATTTTTATGAGACAATACCTCAGTGTAGCACGGCCACGCTAGCAGCATGTACATTATATTGTGTAATCGCAGTTGTTTCTTCGTGTTGGTTTGCGTGTAAACGCTTTGAATTTCAATCAATGGCCTACTGTGAGCAACTATAGCTTGCAGTAATGGTAAGCAGAGACTCCATAATCTTCCATCAAATAGGCTGGCAGCAATAATATCCTCTTCACGGAGACATGCAAGTAACAAAATGTCTGAAAAAGCAGAATATAGCACATATTGCACATATTGATGGCATTATATTGCTACGAAGATGACGAAGCGGGCAGGGGCGCGGGGCGGAGCGCTCGCGCCAGGCCCGCTGGCCATTAAAAGCATATTTCATCGTCATGCCATCACGTCGGTCTGTTTCTGTTGTGTCGCCGTGTTCCATCGCTTGTCATGCCACCACGTAACATTTGGTTGGAGGTGCGGTTCATCCCCATCCTCGCTGTGCCCCGGAAGCCAACCGTACGCCGGGTCCATCGGCCGAGAGCCCGTGGAGATCGCCGCCCAGCTTTACCCCAGCCCTTTGTGACAGACCCGACCAGCCGCTCTCCCCAGCCCCGTCCCCAGCCCTGACCACAACACATGACGACCAGGAAGAGCCCGAAACCGACCCGACCGACCTCACGACGAAGCGACCTCACGACCACTAGAACGAAGACAGCACCCCCGCCCAAGCCGTTCGGCGTGTCCATGAGCCTTGGCCTTCGGCAAACGATGAAGGTTGGACCTGATGCTCCGGGGCAAGCATTCATCGAATCTTCCCATTCATTGTGGTGTCCAGCGTTTTATGTCCTAATCGTGTGTCTGTGTTCATCGTCGCTTCATGCATTGGACTTCTAGCAATCGATCGGGACGATCGCTCGGTGGCCCCGGGTAATGCTACGAAGATGACGAAGCGGGCAGTGGCGCGGCGCGGAGCGCTCGCGCCAGGCCCGCTGGCCATTAAAGCATATTTCATCGTCATGCCATCACGTCGTTCCGTTTCTGTTGTGTCGCCGTGTTCCATCGCTTGTGATGCCACCACGTAACAATATTATACTGAAATTTTAAGCGAGTGAAACTACTGAGCAAATGGAAATTCTTTCTTCGTTCAGAGCACAAACAAACACCTCCTACTGGTGTGTTGTGTAGTCCCAGAGCAAATAATAATGTATGCATGCGAGGTAACTTTGTAAACGCCAACGTGCCGGTTTTCTGGACGAGATTAGAGCTTCTTCGCTCCCGTTTTTTGGCCCTGATAACCGCAGCAGTTTGGAAAAAACAACAAAGAAACTGGCTACGCCGCAAGACTATGTTTGTGCTCTGACTTTCTTCGAAAGGAAGAAGATCGCTTTAAGAAAACAAAAAGCAAGTGGCTTCGATGATTCTCGTGAAGTCCTTTCCGAGAGAAACTAACACGGTGCCTATCTACAAATCCCAACTATGATTGTATTTAAGAAAGGTTCCTTTTACGTTCTTTTAGTTGCGAGCAATGACGTTTCGTTTACATTTTTTTTCTCTAGCCTTTTTGTTTACGCTTTCACACCAGAAAATCTTTTTCTTAGCGATTCAAATTCATACCCTCGTATCCCCTTTTACACACCTACAGTAGTGCAATAAAAAAACAATCCTGCGATATTGCTCCTAATTTCATACAGGGAAGTATCAAAATCAGATACTACTATATTTCTTCTATTTTTCTTTAAAGCGCCGGCGCATTATATTTCCCGTACAACACAATGCGCAACTGAATTAGGTGGCGTGTGCAGGCTGCAATTAAAATGGACGGTCGTATATTGGGAGCTAGTCGTTCTCCCGGCCTAAAAAAAAAAACAGTTCAACTCTGCCTCGAATAACATAATCATTTAGGTTTCAAACTCTTCATTGTTTGTAAGCAGTGGGAGGGATCTGGGTTCTATGCATCGTTACTTCATGCCTTACGTCTCCATAAGTACAGGCAATATGGCGCCTCATGTTTAGAATGGGAGCAGGAAAGCACTCGTATGTTCCGTTTTCTTTTCCATTTTCGGATTCTACTCCTCTTTATAAAGTCAAGAGACCTTAAGTAGCATAATCCAATAAGGAGGCGATTTAGGCTTTTCTGTATGTACAGATGTGAGTAGCATAAAAGGGAACAAATAGGAGGACCGCTCTTAAGCGACCATTTTATTCTCGCTTCTCCATCAATCCTGAGTAGACTTAAGATGAAACATTTTGAGAGAAGCGCAGGCATATGCTTTGAAGAAATACAAAAGCATGTGTGTTGGTTGCTCTGTAGCAGCCACTTGAGTGTGTCATGACTGAGTACTTTTGAGTGTCATGACTAGAAAGTAGTCATGGTCACGACTTTGGTTGAGCTACACGAGTCATGGACTCCACAGTCATGAACATTGCATCTCAGTTCTGACTGATTCACGACGAGTGACTAAGACGCATAACTAAACTATAATGAGTCACATGAAATGACATTTTCATATAACTTGTTATTACAATACACATTTATGACTACCCCTTTCACCTTAACGTGACGTTATATCACACATTTCATTTTGCTTCCAAGTTTTGCTTCCACCTGTTTCTTCCACGTTTTGCGGAGACCTTTTCGCAAACATAACCAACTAAGCCTTTCGCCTTAATAAACGTGGCGAAGTTCACGCAGCTGTGACAAGAGACTCTCCCAGGAATTGCAGCTCGAGATGCTAAGAAAAACTCTGATCAACAGTTCCCACACGGCAAAGAAAGTACTTAAAACTAGAGACAGACGAATTGCGTGACTCTATAAAATCAGCGCATGCGACCAAGAGACGGGAGTTTTATTCTGAGGTCCAGTGGGCACGAAAGTCGTGCTCGATGGGGCTGGCCTGGCTTGGTTCGTGGACAGAGTCCCAATAGCAAGCAGAGTGGTTCCAGGGTTCCAGAAGCCAGCACCCGCGTTCAAGATGTCGAGTTCGACCAGAGCTCAGAGTGCCAACCGGAACACGTGAGCAGAGCACACCAACCTGCCAGCTCGACGACACACGATAATACCAAAAACGAGCCTCGACTGTACCGACGCCTCCAACTGAGACTAAGCCGCGCCGGACTGGCTAGAGACAGCTTAGTTCCTTGACGACCTAGTCCATGTGCATATTGTCACGCTAATGACGACGATGAAGGATGGTGATGGTGTGACAGAGGAGGAGGAAGAAGCGTTGGTTTCGGGGCGCTAGTAGGCTTCATCTTGTTCCGATACTTCAGCACTGTAAATAAACACCCCTTCTTATTTCATCGTAACAACTTGGTGGAGGTGCGGGGTTTCCGAAGTCCGTGGATGGAAATCGCTGGATTGTAATCTGCGTGGACTATCTCACACGTTACTGTGAAACCGCCGCTCTTCCATCTGCTACGGCGCATCAGGTGTCGCTTTTCTTGCTGCACTCAGTCATCTTACGACACGGGCCGCCACGAATTGTCATCACTGACCGGGGCCGACAATTCACTGCTGATGTTGTTGAAGAGCTCATGCGTTTATGCGCCGTAACTTTCCGACACTCGACGCCATACCATCCCCAGACAAATGGCTTGACTGAGCGCGTCAACAGAACGCTTATCAACATGCTAGCCATGTATGTGGACGCAGGGCATAAGAACTGGGACACCATACTGCCCTTCATCACGTATGCGTTTAATACCGCCACGCATGAGACGACTGGGTACAGTCCATTTTTTCTGCTCTATGCCAGACCACCACGCTACTCTCTGGATACTATCCTGCCCTTCACAAGCCGTGAAGACCCCTGCCTGGCTGAGACCCTCTGTCTCGCCGAAGAAGCTCGGAGAATCGCCCGATTACGGTCTGGTGCTTCACAAGAACGTTCCAAAGTGCGGTACGATGCCAGTCACCGGCGGGTCACGTACTCTGTAGGTGATTTAGTCTGGCTATGGCGTCCAATTCGGCGCCGTGGCCTACATCAAAAACTCTTGGCCCATTATGACGGCCCATATGTGGTTATCAAACGCATTAGTGATTTAACTTATGGAATAGCCCGCCTGACAGCATCGGGTCGCCGGTCTGCCAAAACCGAACTGTGTCATGTTGCCCGCTTGAAGCCGTGTCAGCCTCGCACGACTCACGAACACGCCCAGAGGGCTTCGTCTGAGTAGGGGGGAAATGTCACGCTAATGACGACGATGAAGGATGGTGATGGTGTGACAGAGGAGGAGGAAGAAGCGTGGGTTTCGGGGCGCTAGTAGGCTTCATCTTGTTCCGATACATCAGCACTGTAAATAAACACCCCTTCTTTTTTCATCGTAACAATATGTTTTATCGACCCCTGCTCTCAGATCTTTCTTAACAGGAGAATGGCGAAAGCCTATCCCTCCTCCCCTATTATTTGCCTCTCACCATTTGCCTGTTTTTGGCGTTCTTTGCAGTGCTACATATAATGTTAATTGGTTTACAGAAAACGAAAGGCGCAGTATTTGTCACACATTATGAGGCAAGTTTGGACGGTATACCATTGCCCCTGTCGCGTGGCATTCAATGGCGCGCGTTGAATGTGGGATCTCGAAGAATGCCGCGGAATATGGCAAATCTCGAGCACAGATCTCGCGCACAACTCTTGCGCATGGGATTTCGTTCCATGAACCTAGAAAAGCTTTCGCTTTAATAATTGTAACGAAAGCGATATATTTAGTTAAAATGAATGGAACAAAATGTGTACAAGATAATTTTATGCGTGTGGATGGCTAGTGCTCATCATTCTAATAGTGCACATCAAGAAAAAAACCGCTCGGAACGGTATCAAAGATTCCTACAAACAGCAAAAAATGAGAAGATAACGACAGAAGTGTGTAAGAAATATGACAAATTATTATAGGTTTAGTTCGAAACTAAACATTTTGCTGTGGTATCAGGATGTTTTTGTAGGTCTGCTGCTGCGAATAGATAGAGAACTATACTAAAAAATGTTCTGCTTTCACAACAATGTTTTTGTTATCGATATACTCTCGTAGTAAAACTACCGCAAACATTTCTTGTGACTGGAATAAATTTTTGCCCGCGTTTTTTTTTTTACATAAAACCACAACTATTTCTTGATGAGGTGCTCCTAACGCTGAACTAATTGCTTAAAAACTGAGACAAAAAAAAAACACAAACATTGGCGAAATCTAACAGCATGCTTTCAGTGAAAGATTCAAATGGTAATAATAATAATAATAACTATACATGAAAAACACACAATATGCAGAGTGGGATAGAGTTCAGTGGAACAGGCATTGCATCAAACACCCAGCGCCAAGGGCTGAGCCCCGGCCGAGGTCTTCAAGTGTCCGTGAAAAATCAGCGGGTGCTTCAATATGGGAGCAGATGAAACAGTATCCACAACCGCCAGCTTTCCGAATACGATACGAGTACCTCGGCTTGTTAAGATCAAGATTTCTTCCTCGCCTTCTTGCTTCCTAAGCCCTGTTTACATGAAGCCGACTGCGACCGTCGAGTTGAAGAGTTAGGTAGAGTAAATTCGATCCTATTGGGTTTACATGAACCCTACCCGACGAGTACGTGGCGGTTATGACAGCTATTCGCGTCGAAACGAAGAACTAGCAAATGGCACCCGTGTCCTTTTTTCCCATCTGCTCATCTCTCTCGTTTTTGTATTTTGTTCTCCTCTCTTGCTGTTCCCCGACTCAAACTCGGCCGCGTTTACAAGCTTCCTGCAGCGGGGTCGAGGGAGTCAACCCACCCCTTGCGGCGGAGTTGACTTGACTCCTCGGTTCGTGGACCCAACCGGACGGCATTGACATGAATCCAGTAACCAGCTTTCTTCCAAATAACTCAATCCAACGCATTCCTGACGGGTCCATGTCAACGGCACTCCATGAAGGAAAGTAAACTATTGAAAGAGAATGAAATATTTGCCCCCTAGACGTCGCACTTTCCTAGACAGAAAGGATTCTCGAAAAGATGGTATTGAAGAGGTCGCTAGCCTCGCCGGGGTGGTGCAGTGGTAAGACGCCAGACTACTGTGCCGGAGTTCCCGGGTTCGAACCCGACCGCGGCGGCTGCGTTTCGATGGAGGCGAAACGAAGTGGCGTCCGTGTGCTGTGCGATGTCAGCGCACGTTAAAGATCCCCAGGTGGTCGAAATTACTCCGTAGCCCTCCACTACGGCTCCTCTTTCTCTCTTTCCACTTTAATTCCCACCTTCCTCCCTTCCCTTACGGCGCGGTTCGGTGTGTCCACAGAGCAAGTGTGACAGTTACTGCGCCTTTCCCTTCCTGTGAACCAATTTAACTTAACTTAGGTCGCTAAAAATAGGCAAAAAACGTTAACCCAGATAAGCAGGAACAAATAAAGGTAGTCTGAGCCATTGCAAAATAAATGCATCTGATTCCTGATCCAAGATGCACAACAACTGCATCTCGATATAACCATACAGCACCTCTTCGTATGCAGATAGATGCAGACAGTGCATTTTTCACACACTGCGGCCCCTCGCTTAAGTCTGTTCTGGTCTGTCGCTTCCTAGAGATAGCGTCGTTTTTTTATTCTCGAAATGCAGGTATTACAAGAGCACACAAATAAGAAAAGTCAAACGAAAATAGTAAATGGATATAACTAACCCACACCCGCCACCTAACACAAAAGGCACCTGAGAGAATATGCACTTTCGTACATGCTACGTTTCAAGAAAACAAGGCAGCCGCCAAACCAGCCTCCTTTATAGCCTCTATTTACATGTCGTCTGCTGCTCTGCTGTACCCTTACACATCGTCTGCCATGTAATTTGCGTCTGCATCCCTCTTCTTACAGCCTTCCAAACTCTTTTAATATTTGGCTCCCTGTGCTCTATAAGAAGGAAAAAAGACCATAAAACAATAATGCGCTTGAGGGCTCCTAGACCGAAAGAAGGTAAAAACAAAAGTGTCAAACATGACTGAGAAGAATCTAGAGCAGCAAGAAAAACAGAGCTCCAGATCACTCACGCATATAGCGGTACTTGAAGAAAAGCGCGAGCTCGCGAGAACCGCGAAGCGTGAAACTTACAAATGCAGACGCGTCATGTGCAAGCACGCCCTCCCTTGCATTCGCAAATTACTGCTTCTTATATCCCACTCGAGCAAGACTTGGGGACGCACTGGAAGTAATAAATGTAGGCTGGCGATGAAAGCAGCGTGTTCTAAAAATAGAAACAACGGCGTGAGAAGAATTAAAGGCAAATATTGAAGAGTCGGTTGGGAGTTAAGGAGGCGCTAATTGTGAGGAATTCGCTTCAGTGTAGAAAGACGCGCACAGTTTTGATGAAATCAAAATAAAAGATGACAAAAAAAGGAAAATTAGGTAATTTTAATAACACACTATTGAAGGATATGGCAAAGGAGGAAAGAAACAGCGTGGAAAATGTAAGTGACGAGAGGAAGAGTAATGGCGACGGTTTGGGGATCGTCTTGCTTGCTCCCTGAGTTTGGCCCTACGATTGTCGTGCTTCATGCGGTGGGCCGCGGGGTTTCAATGTCTTCCAGGAAGAAAAGCGCTAAAAACGTAAACGAACCCTTAATTCAGTCGCCAAGAAATCTGTTAAAGAGCGAAAATGGCGAAAATCACTTTAGAGAACTGTTTTCCCCAACAGCATCGTGATGTTATTCTATTATCAACATAATCATCATTATCAATAGTGCTGCTAAATATAGTTAATACTACTAAAACTAGAGCGAAAGCGACGGCGGCACTCCTATGTAAACCCTTTCCCCTCCTTTGCTAATCGTGTTCGCAGCCTTGATGGTACCTCTCACAGAGTACAGCTGCGTACAGCCAGCGCCTTCTAGTTCCAGGTACAGCAGACGAAACAATGCGAAACTATCGCAAGCACTCTAGCGGACCTAATACCAGTCCCTTCTTTTGAGCGGTGGGAGGCTATACTGGCCAGCTCAGACCCGTTAACGCAAGTTCGAGCTACTGAGTGGGCTCAAAAGGTCGCCGAGAGCAACGGACTTGAGGCCATCTAAGTGTAGCGCCCACAAATCGCTCATTGCTGACAATAAATGTTTTTCAATCCAATCCAATTTATCTGCCTTTACATCAGTTAAATTTTATAACTGTAAGAAAATAAAATATGATAACATTTTTTATGAACTTTAATGCTTTATAGATCTACTTTTTAGAGTTTTTTTGTGCGAGCAAAGCAAAAATATTTAATGGAAGTACTATCATGGCGCTACACGTGTGTACCACAACCTCCTCGCCGTGCTTTATCTCCTTTCGCTGCTGCCATCACTGTCAGCAAAATTCATCGCCATTTTCGTTGCTATGCCATCATTATCTTTATTACTAAATGCAGGGCCATTATCAATAACTGCGTCGTCATTTGACATAAAGGCGGCAGGATCGCTATACAAGGAGACTGAAGATGTGTCTTCATGTGCCCGAAGTGACATTGTGCAATACAAGAAAGTTCGACGTGGCGTAGTTAGTTTACGTGTTCGACTGGTGATTGGAGGGTTAGAAGTAAATATTCAACTTTACTTTGCTGCGATACGTTTTTAATGAATTTATGTAAGGATACATTATGTCGTCACATTCCCAAACCGAACCATCCCTATTCCTGCTGCTTACGAATGCGGGTGCCTTCTTTAACGTGTCCGCTGTGGCAATGGCGATCAAGGGGTTGAGTCAGGTAGGAGTTAGTTTAAATGACCTGTAAAGAAAATCCGGTAGTATGCGAATCATTACCGATAGAATTCACCAGAAAGTAGCCAAGTCGCCTATCTGAAATGTTTGTCGCCAGATACGTCTAAAAGTCATGAAAATGGCGAGAAATCCCCAAACCTGGCAGCCCTGGGTGGAGGCTGGGGAAAATTAATTTTACTTCTTTTATACTTGCCCGCACTAACTTCCTATTTTGCCGAAGCAGACCATGCGCGAGACACTATCCGTTATTCAAAGTTGGCTGCTTGACTCTTGACGCTTGCTTGACACTTTGATCACGAGTAGAGAGGAGGGACTCTGACCATATTCTTCTCTTTATACCCAGCGCCCGACTTTTCCGAAAACTTCCTCATATTACACCTAGACGAACAGCCTCTCGTAGACCGTAAATCTTGAAGGAAACTGGCAGTGAGATTCTGAATTCCCTTGAGGTGTCCATGGTGCTTAGTTTGCGGCATGTGCACAAGCCGCCGCCATTTCGCATTGCTCAGCGACACCTTTGTCAAAAGGAAAACGCAAACACTGGCAAGAAAAAACATACAAATACAAAATTGAGCAAACAGCAACTTCCTCGTACAGTTGCCTCCCATCTACCTAGCACTCTGTTTACACAAGCACATACCGAGTCGTTTCGGGAGCCACTCCAAGCATCTCGGCTGAAGAAATCATTGTGGCAAAGGCTCCTGTCCCCTATCCTTTTTTCGTTTTGAAGGAGCAGAAGCAGTAGAAGAAGGGATGGTATTACTCTACTTCCGAAAACTCAAGATTTCGCTCTACAGTGCTAGTCACGCTCTAGGCAGTACCTTCCCTGCGAGTACAAAAAATTTGAGTAAAAAAAAGCACCTCAACTCTTCACCCAATTCCGCCTTCAAGGAGAAATTCTCATGCGGGGAATGAAGTTGGGCATCACACACCAGAATCCAAACTGGCTAATATTCTGCGCTATTTACATCAAGGAGCAGTGTTTTTGCATTCACAATATTTTACTCACCGCTATGTACTCTATTCACTCACTTCTTTCCTCGGGAGCTCGAGCTTATCCATTCCATATTCTTTGGGGCTCAAATTTTCCGCTTTTGTCTTCTAAATCGCGTCCCTGCCTCTGCTTATCATTTCCTGATAGACAAAGCTATCTACTCGAATCCGAATTTTTGAAACGACGTCATTGCGTCGCCTTTTGCACGAATAGATTAAAAGAGAGGGGATGTTTGTCTCTGTTTTTCAGGATGGTTGAAACACCACCTCATAAAACACCATTAAATACCAGGTTTCCTAGCTTTCTTATAACACTGATAATCACTTGATTCCCGAAAGGATAATATATATTTTTTTAAGATCACGTGGATTTACTTTCAAAGTAAAAAGTTTCGGAGTGTTCTTTTGAATCAACTGGGAGCTGGGATTTAGTTATTTAGATTTAGCGGAACATATATCTGCCAGCATTAGGCTTCATGACATAATGACCTGTTTTCAAGTAAAGTTATGCTGACTATAAACAGGACTTTACATCATTAATCTGCCTCTTCTTCGTGACGCAAATAAGAGCCGTAATAGCCAGCTGCATTAAATAAAACAGTGCATATAGTTGGGGAGGTAATCGGTTAAGGGAAAAGCCTAATGTCATAGTTTGGTTTTATGTTAGGTTAAGTTGTATTTCTAAACCCCAATCGTTCTGTAAAAATTCTGAGGCGACAAAGATACTCTAGATCGAATTTTCATGCAAAGTAAAATAATATACTACGTTTAGTCATGTTCACCCTCAATCTCTTGAAAAAACATTCTTTGCCAGATACCATGAGACTTCATCTTATCTTATGAGTGTTTCGTAAAGGCAAGACTGGCGAGAATTGTTTTTAAGGGTTGCAAAGTTGCAAGCAATCTAATGTTTAGTTTTCCTCAAATGACGTCACTCCTCTTTTCAATTTTCTATCTCCTGCATCCCATTCCCCCTTTCTCAACTTATGTCTTGTGGCAAACTTTACGAAAAAAAAAAATAATAAGCATATATTTTAGTCTCAAGCAACCCTAATATTCTGCTTGCCTTCCATCAACTTTATTTCGTAACCTGGAATTTGAAAGTTACATTTTGTGGCTCATTTTTAGCGCGTAATGCGAATTTAAATTCTCTTCTTTTCTCCATTTATTGCTCCAGGATAGTAGGCTGCGAACATGCCCGTACCTTCATCTTTATCCTTAAGGCCCAATTCATCTTCTATCTCTCTCTAGCCGAGTAAGCCGGTTATTTTTTTTTTTTTTACTACATTCTTCAGCTCTTAGTTGACTGCGAGCCAAGCAAGATACGCGCGTGCCACTGCATTATGCTCCGTTTTATTTTTATGTCGTCACACATCTCAGCTTTTTTCATTCCTTTAAGACGTGGCAGTTAGAAACAAAAAAGAGAAAGAAATGTTACGGGATGCAGCCTTTTACTAGCGCTGGTGAAGCACTCATATGTTTCTGCCCAGTCTGTATTATGGGCAACACGATGTATGTTTCGTAACCACAAACTTTTAAAGTCTCGTTTTTTATTAAAGACAAGCTGCTCGAGTGCTCGGTTTCGCAACTCTGCAAACACCTGCAGACAGAAACAGAGCCCAAGTGTAACCAGTTCGCTGACTCAGTGCATCTTATGTGGTCACCAGGATTGTAAATATGTACTTTTGTAGGTTCATGTTATTCTTCGTTAAAAAACCGAGGGAGGTAGAGCTGAGATGAGCTCTTTGCTCAAGAGGGGATGGCTACGTTCTTTTCCAGGAAGGCTCTGTTTCTCTGTTTCAAGGAGGGCGCCCACAAGTAAAGCGTCGCAAGCTCAATAACAAGACAGGTATAGAAAATAATATAACTTACAGCTCGTCCTGCTAACCGTTATTTTATTATACCTGTTTTCTGCTCTGCTTGAATGTCGTACAGCTACATCAAGAATTTGGTGCTATCGCACACATCGTTCATCATAGCTCTCCGGATTACACACTAGCCCAAAATGTTCGCTCTCTTCGCAGTTCTGCAATAAATAATGAAGCAGATGCTAGCGTTCGTAGTCCTGAAGGTTAATGGGGATTCATGAATCATACAATCTTTCCTCCTGACAACGTTACATTGCCCAGATCTTAAATATGACAGTATTTTCCCGCAGAGCAAGCATCATCATCATCAGCCTGACTATACCCACTGCAGGGCGAAGGCCTCTCCCATATTTCTCCACTTAACCCGGCTCTGTGCTAGCTGCATCCACTTGACCCACGCGAACTTTTTAACCTCATCCGAACACCTAACTTTCTGCCGCCCCCTGCTACGCTTTCCTTCTCTTGAAATCCAGTTTGTTACCCTAAGCGGCCATCGGTTATCCTCTCTTCGCACTACATGTCCTGCCCATGCCCATTTCTTCTTCTTAATTTCCACTAGAATGTCGGTAACTTGAGTTATTTTTCTGACCCACTCTGCACGTTTCCTATCTCTTAATGTTACCCTTACCATTTTTCGTTCCATAGCCCTCTGGGTTGTCCTCAATTTAAGTACAGCAAGTATGAAGAGTCGTAAATGTTAGCCCTCTGTTGGAAAATATGAAAAAGCTTTTCATTACGTCTTTACGTAGGTAACATTAATAACGAATGAGAATAGCTCCAGAGGTGATGCGAAGAACTCTAATGCTCTCTTACAAGATACTGAGAAAAAAAAGAAATGAAGTAAATATTGTATAAGCACTGTATGTAATACAGATAGGGGTGCCGAAAGCTGCCTTGGTATATTGCTTTTTTTTTTTTTCAGGTGCGATGAACCACAGATTGAAATTCGTCATTTAGCTTACCCAAAGTCCCCAGCTATTGAACCTTACATTGAACTGCGGCACCACACTTCATTAAAAAAAGTGATTGCGTTATAAAAGGACGAAAAGAAATTAGAAAGATTAGATAAGACAACAGAGATGGCCACGCAGTTGAAGTAAATTTTTAGATGTCTAGAATTACTACCCTTACTGCTCTTTTTCTTCATTTACTCTTCTGCATCAAGCCAAAAGCACTCATGAATTTCTTGTATTCAACTTCATAGTTCAAACGTTCTAACCAGCGTAACGTTTTATCTCCAGTGGCCGGAAGACGTAAGCATATAGCGGTACAAAAGCGGTACAACCTAAGAATAACTTGCATGGTACGTAAGGTCCAGCGTGCAATCTGATACGTGCACATTTCAGCTTGCCCCGGGACAGTCCTAATGGGATTCCAAAATTCTGGCTGGCTCCTCTCTCCCTTCAAAAAAGAAAGAATTCCATAATTGCCATGCACTACCAACCAATGCAATGTGCTTTGTTGGTTCCTTATTATTTTTTCGAGCAGTTATCGGTTTACCTCATCGAGACAAAACTGCTCGCCAGTAACACCAGCGGTTACACCATAGAAAATCTTTCCCTAGTTGCGGTTTAGGGTCAACGAGACACACAAAAATCGCTGGCTAACGTTCTTTATGAAAGGGCAGCAGATTTCTACGGCTTTTCGCTCATGCTTGGCCTTGCTAATGACGTACAGCACGTGAACAAGGCATTTGCTAATGTCTGATTTCAGGTAGAATCAATATTTTCTTTCCGGGTGGACTTTACAGGAGGAAGTCTGTGTCCAACATCACAAATTTTCAATGTCACGAAACTGCAAAAGCTGCCATGACCTATAGTGACCATGGTCCCTCGTTACTCTGCGCTGTATCTTTCACCATCTTTTTAAACGTGGGTGAGCGTCAGACGTGAAACTCGTTAAGCTTGGCGAATCTGAGTTAATAAGGTTGGCTGCGCTTCATCAGTGGTTCAGTAATGGAAACGAACAACAAACATAACAGACTTAGTGACCCGCGCAATTAAATAGAGCGCAGAGTTAGACACGCAACTGGAAATTCGAAAACGGTTGATATTTGAACGCCTGCCGAATAACTTTCATAACCTTCCGGCCAGCTAAAGTTCTTTCGCACCCTTAACCTTTTCAGCAATAACTTTATCGGGCGCAGGTTTGAGGCGCGAGGAAGATATCAAAACGCCTTCTCTCTTGACTGCAAAAACGGTTCGACAGCTGCATCCACCGTGTTAGCGCTAATGCATAAAACACTCTAGCTAACAGTGTGGAGACCCCCAGCTACCACTTACAGAAAAGGATTACACCTGGATGCTTTATTTCTAATGCTTGTTAGTTTCATTGTTTTCCGAAAAAGGGGCCCTGACTGATTTATATGAGCAGAAATTGTCAGCAGAAATATAAGGTTTAACCCATGCTCTGCGCAGCGTCACTCGTAGTTTCGCTTACAAATCATGCTCCGATAGAGCAATGAAAAACTTGGTCGTCATTGCTCCTGGCAACGTGCCCAACTTCATCAATTTATTGGACGTCTACTATAATTTTAATGCTTCACCGTTTAAGGCCCAACTCTCCAGAAACTCTGGTGTCGGTGTTGACGGCGTTTGCGGCTCCGGCGTTTAAACTAAAAATTTCGAACATAATTTGGCAGGGTGTAGTTGACCGACGACATGGCCGGGCTTAATTGCTTGATTCGTCGTTGCATTGTGTGACGTCACGACACCACGTGACGTGACCGAGTTGTCAGACACTGACAAGCCAGGCTCCGTCTTTGGGATAGAAGGGTTAGATGAAAATCCAGCCTTCCAAACGCCTTCAATCATGAGTTGGACCCTTTCAATCTATAGGTCACGTAGGCATATTCGTACGGCTTTGCCAAAGCGGGGATTTATAGCTAGATCAATATCGGATAGACTTTCACAAAAGAATGGCGTCTTGCAACTTTGTGTTATTGAGTACGTAGGAGATAATAAAGGATGCAAGAATAAAGATTGAATAAATAGGTAGCGAAATGAATGAACGCGAACGAAGATCGCAACGAGATGCGGTAAAAGGAAGCCTCGAAGGCGGAGCATCAGTGAGCACTAATTTATAATTGCCTTCCTGTGTTGATTTTTGTTATACATATTACAGTTTTCTTCTCCTCTTGCCAATCCTACTTTGTTTCCTGTATAAATGATGGCTCTGTGCTTACAGTTTGATTTCTTTCTATCGCATCCGACGCGTCTGTAGGATAGTACATTTTTTACTAAAGCTCTGCCTCTACCTGTAACGTTCTGTCCTCCTTCCCACGTTGCATTACTTGAAAGAAGAGAGGAGGGAGGTGCGAAGGTCTGCCGAATGAGGGTGTCTAGCGGATGCTAGAGCTGCAATGAAATTTCTCCGGCGGGTTATTATTCAAAAAAACAAAAACAAAGGGTGGTTCATCGGCTTTGTTCATTGACGACGGGGTTGCTGTGCTTAAGAAAAATCAAAAGAGTTTTCTTGAACTCCTTAATGCGCTTGCTTTCTCAAAGTATGTTGCAACCAGCGCTGCAAATAGTTTCGTAACTGTAGGTTCTAGTAACTTGAACTACGCAGCATTCTTTGCTGATTCAGACATTTCACCATCTAAGGTTGATATAGTAAAGACAAAAAGAATAGAACTGGCTAGGTCCGCAGTTTACGAAAAGTTAACGAGCGAACTCAGCAGTTTCGAGTTTCTCCGAAGGACTGCGTCTTACTGGGGCTCTAACGTGACTTGTAAACGTAAGGAACTGTTCCAGTGAAGGAAAAAAGAGCAGTGTCAAGTCTGTCTTGCGAAACGCAATAAGTGTCCGTTCGAAGAAGAGTTTCAACATTCTTCTAGTTACGGCACTCATTATCGGCAGACCCAATGCTGCAATGACATCGCCTAGTAGCGGACTCCAACATAAGAGTTAAAAAAAGATGTCGGGCTAGAGGAGCGTGTCAGATTAATATTTTAGATGTAGATTTTTTTTTTTTCGTCTCGGACCTAAGACGAAATGCTGCCTGTACCGAGTAGACGCAGTACCGCACTAACGAGCTCGTTTTCTTCTTTTCTTCTTTCCTTTCCCTTCTTTTGTGCAACACAGGGGTGCTGGTGTTCTGGTCCCCATTCCACGATCCTCGCGTGCACGAGGGGGCGCCGGCGGGTGTGCACGTGACTACGGTACGCGCCCTGGATGAGTCGGCGCCAGGGAAGCCCGTCGCCTATAGTCTTCTAGACGTCAAGGACTCCAACTACTTCCATCTAAACCACATCACGGGGAACATGACCACCGCGCGTCCCATCACCCGACAGGTCGGCGACAAGTATGAGGTGGGTGACACCAGGGGCACACATTGTCCTTGGTGGCATTGCAGGCATTTTAGTCAGCACTCTCGCTAATGTGGGGTTGACTGTCACATGCCCGAATCGTTATAATTATAATCAATGTGGTCAACACCTCCAAAGCAGTACTTGTGGACGTCCCCTTACGGCCCGAAATGAAAATCTGTCTCCATGCAGGGGTAAAAGAGTGGTTAGCAGATTCTTATGCCCTCTATAGAATTGCGATTATCTATCACACTCTCAACTACTTACAATTTATTATCAAGCTTCGCTTTAAGGGTCGTACGAAAGAGCACTGGACAAGGGTAGAGGGGGAGCCTCAGTTTGTAAGCCGAGCCGACGTTTCGGCAAGTAGACTTGTCCTCGTCCGGGCTGAAGACAAGTCTACTTGTCGAAACGTTGGCTCGGCTTGCGAACTGAGGTTCTCGTCTACCTTAGTCCAGTGTACTTTCATACTACGCAGCCATGTACTTCCTCTCGGTCTACGCTTTAAGAGCCGACGCAGTAGCTCTCTTCTTACTGTATTATCATCCCATAAATTTCCCCTTGCTAGAATTGTAAATTGGTTTACCAGATAGGAAATGAGCAGCATCTGTCCCATGTCTCTGTCGTCACCTGAACCGCGCAGTTAGGGAAGAAAGGCGGCAGTGAAGGAATAACGTCAGAAAGGCGTACCGTAGTGGAGGGCCAAGCAACAATTACGACCACCTGATAATATTTAGCGTGCCCATATATAGCACAGCACTAGGACGCCTTTGTGTTTCGCGTCCATTGTAAAGCAGCCGCCGGGGTTGTGATCACACTGAGTAGTTGGCTTCTAAGGTAAGGAGGGCGCACAAATTGTTTCATCTCTAAATGGGCACCTGCACATACAATGAACGGCATAGAATTTGAAGGATATTCGCTTCCAATAGCTATCGTAAACTTTTGTGTCACAATTTTAATAAGAAAGTACGTAAATATTTCTCAAAAACGTTTTTCACAACGCTAGGGTGCAGCGACGGCGACGCTGTTTCGAACGAACAAGCAATACGCGCCTCGCGTATGATCACAGAGGCCTATGTCCAATATCTGAATCTGATTTGCAACTAGTTTAACGCACCAGCTGTTTACGACAGGCTCTACGATGCGCCGCATTTCTGATCACTGCACAACCATTCGCTCAAAATTATCGCGGAGCAGAGCAGGCCGTCGGGTCGGCGTCAAGAAAGCGGTGTGCTACGGCGGGCCATCGTTGTGAAATCCCTTTGAGCCAGGCTATTTCCCGGCAAACTTTCGGAACATTTATTTCTTTGTAGGAGCTAGCACTAACCGGTTTATAAACTGCTGCTTCAGCCATCGATTGATACTTAAAGCGCGAACGAGGTTCCGCTTTGAGCGTGGCGCATAACGACGCCTGGCCAGGCATCACTAAATTAACGAAGCTGAGAAATGCACTCAAGCTTTCCTCGAAAGCCTGCTCGAGGTTGAAATACCATTGAACTTCGCAATTTGCTTGTTATTTTGATCAGATTTGAATTACTGTAGACAAATCCTTCTTCCATACACTGCTCCTCTTGTAGTGCTGGATTTACCCCTCTGAATCGAGTAGAAAGATTGAGACAGTATGGTCGCCTCGTTTCACGAAAAGAAGAAAAAGTTCCTTCTTTATACCCACTTGTGTTCAGCTTCAAACCCTAAGCGGAGCAGCAAGTAATAAATGATGGCCTAGTATACTTTACGGCTGCTATACGCACTTAGTTTGGTGCCAGAGAGTATAAGAGAGAGGGGACTGCGAAGCTTTCACACCTCCCGAGAGGTGCGGACGTTCCGGCGCACGAACCGTGGTTTTATTGCTATCTCTTGTTTCCCGATAGCGCCGTGGTGATAACCGCTACAAAACAATTATTAGGCCTTACTTTTACCCTTGCTTCATTCTTGATTACTTGCGTTTTTACCTTTCTATTTCCTCGTTTTACTTACTTGCCCTCTTTGTTTCGACCTTTCCATCTATGCTTTTCAATTTCTTTTATTCTTTCTAACTGGTCATCCTAATCTCGTTCTGAATGGCTCAAAATGTATATTCCCTTCAGCCAGACTTGGCGATTCATAACTGTTCTACATTCAAATGCCGTCAACACTGTTGTTCCTTATTTTAAAACAGCGCTAGAATACGGAAAGAGAGAAAGAGGCAAACACACATTGCGCTGTTCAAACACATATTGCATTTATCCGCCGCCTGGTAGGCTGAAGCCTTAATTTCTGTGAAGTTTTTTTTTTGCATAATCCTTGCCTTGTATTGAGCAGACCAGACTAGGCAGACGGGGGGCTTGTTGTGAGATATATTTAAAGGAAGGAAGTCAACAGTAATTGCAATAAACCGAAGCCTAGATTAATTTTTTATACCTAAGCTTAGTAAAAAAAAAATTAGTGGCGCAATAATTATTTACCTATCGTAATAATCAGGCATACGACAGAGGAGAAAACCAAGCGCATGCTTACAAAGGGATACAAAACTACAATGTTCTTTAGCGCACATGATGCTAAACCAACTGAGATAGCAAATTTTAATCCTTCTACTGCAACGTTTCTACGTCTACCACTGTGGAACGGATAGCCCTCGAAACACAACTTACATTACACGTGGCACAAACGCGGTCGAGAGTTGTATTATAAACCAGTTTTTTTCTCTCGAGATTGTTAACTCATTCCTTACTTGCAAGATGTACGCACAGTGATCCATTCTGAGCAATGTTGCATCGGGCTAGCACCAGTGCGTGCTTATTTTACAGTCCAAAGGTGGCGAAACTGTGCATAGATAGTCGATGACAGAACAGATCGAATAGTTGGCGATGGCTTGTTTGGCTTTGAAATATATAGCACAGCAATGACTGTTAAAAGACTCGTTAAAGAAAGTTCGAATTGTTATTATCTCAATGAATCCATGTAGATAATCCTGTTAGACCTTATGCTTCTCTTTTTATCATTTGAGTCTAGGTCGTCGCAAACAACAGACATGATGCTATGAACTTCCCTCTAGCCCTTTGGACACCGTTTTTAACCAACTATGAATATTTTTGCGTTAAGTTGCATAAAATGACTAACGGGAATATCTTGTCGGCTACCCATGAGCAACACACCAATGATTAATGCTGTCAGAGAGGTGAAAAAGTTTGTGCACAATGTCATAATCAATGGATCAATGATGTCAAAACTCCAATACTTTACTAAGCAGACACAGGATCATACACAGTTTGAAGCCAAACTTTCACAAAAGTTCTGAAACAAAAAACATAGTCACATCTGGTGACAAAATGTTTCCAAAACATAGAGGGACGACGTACTACAATGCTCATTGTTTGGCAAAATGTCATTCCTCAGTTTGCTATGCGTTATAATAAAAACAAACATATTTTTTTATGCCGTTAACAGTGTTGGATTCATCCAAAACAAACCACTGCTCAGTTCAGGGTACACTCAGAAAAATCTGCTAGTTCGCTGTGTACACAATTCAGCACACAGCGTGCCAAAGTGCTGGAACATGGAAGGGCGGAAGGCCGCTTTTTATTCAGTCTGTGCGACGTTCCGGAAACACGCTTCTTCTTTCAATCTTCTGCTCGCGTCCCCGTTTCATGTCAGTCCCAGGTACGCCGTACACAACGAGAACACAGAACAGAATAATGAACAAAATTTGAAAAAGAAATAGAGCTAGAAAGAAAAGACGTTTTTCCCTTGGACAACTCTGCACTCCTGGAATAAAGTTCCCTGCTGGTGATGCGCGCCGGGAAGCAAGTAATTATTCTGCGAGCGCTGCTCTCTCCTTTGCAGGCAACTACGAACGAAACACAATACTAAGAAAAGCCAGTAAGTTTAACCGCGTTCTTTCCCCCGCGAAGGAATCTTTTGACAGTTAGGCCAGACCTCTTCCTAGCATCTTTTGCCGCTGCTGCCTACAGTGCACTCTTCATCTTCGACCTTTTTTTTTTCTTGGCCCATCAAACTGCTGCCATGCTCCTGTTTCGGTGCTGTCAGGGCGAGGCCTACACGTTTTCCGCCTTCATTTTTCTGCATGCATGCGCTGCATAGTGAGCAGCAGCGATAGGCATGTTGACGCCAGCACGGGTCGTTTGATGTCGACTCGCGGCTAACAACACTTGCCTGTCAGCGGCAGAAACGCGCAGGGCAAATCAGTGTAAAGGAACCGGGGCACTATGAAGAAACCGCTTTGAGAATGCCTTGAGGCTGCTAGACCGAAAACGAAAGTGGGAGTAACACAGCAATGTCATTATATATTAGTAACAGTTAGTAAGGCCGCCTTTGTTGTAAGTAAACAGTCCACTTCCTACCCTTTTGTCTGGTTACATTCACAAAAAAAAAAAGCAAGTCTAGTGCGATAGAGACGATGCTGCGCTTCTTCTTTCGCTATTATGTGTACATTAGGTGTAAGTCGTAGATTGTAGCTTGGACGTGAAAAAATATCGTACTGCTTCCCTCATCTATCTTGAAACTCTGTCGTGACAGCTCCATAACATCGTAGGTTATAAACTAAAATAAACCAACATAAATATGCTAAACGTTGCTTTCTTTAGGTTCATGGGGTTTAACTTACCAAAGCGACTCAGGCTATGGAGAAAGACGCGGTTCCGGGTTTCGGATACTTCGTCAGCTTGGGCTTGTAACGCACACTGCCATAGCAGATTAAACGGATGCCCTGCCTTCCGCATCAAGCGGAAGCCGGCTTAAGCAGCTGGGATGTAACCCGCGTTCCCGAAGCCATTAGTAGAACACTCTAAACACAGAGCCACCGCGGTGGGACAAGAAGCGTCATTGGCTAATTAGCCTGCTATAAGAAAATGGCACAGGCACAGCTTTATCTTGTTATTCTTAGGCCTTGCTATACTTATTCATTGGCCAATTTGAGAATCGATTCCTATGTATTACTCACAACCAATAATGCCTAAAGTATGATTCCAAAACGGATAGTTTACGAAGCGGATAATATCAGGTGAGCACATGATATTTGATTTACGCGGATAAGATGACGCAGCTGGGATAAGGAGGCATGAGAGAGGCATTCTTCCTGGACTACACATAGCTATAGGGAGCTTGCATGAACGCTGAAAGCGCTATGCATTCTGGGAAATCTGGGGAGGTCCGCCATTTTCCTGCACAGTGCAGCAGTCGACCATGGAGCGGGCCGCGCAAATAGTGCTAAAGCGATGATTTACTTTGCGGTGGTGGGCTGTAACACGCGAACGCATACTAAAGCACAAAAGAAAATTCCAGACAAGACAACTGAGGGTTTTTCAAAATACCAAAGGTACGCTTCCACGAATGTGACAAGATACTTTGTTGGGCTAGTTGGTACATATTCATTATTAATTTAAACAGGGGTGTGCGCTTGGGAGAAGCTCCGCAAACCCCGCTGCGCCCCTCCTCCGCGGTGGGCCCAAACCCAGTTTCGAACCTCGCAGCCTGTAAAGGTGGCTCAGTTTGTCTTGCAAAGGTACTTCCTTTGAGCCTCACCTGAAGTGCTCCCTTTGAGCCTCAGCTGCAGCAGTCATGTTTGTTTTTATCTGGCCCTTGGAGTAATGGCATAGGCATAGTTGTGAGTCAACGCTTGTACTGTGGCTTCCTTTTATCTTGTTCTTTGTCTTCGTGTTTGCGCTGTTTAAATTATTAATGAATGCGACAAGACCAGGGGCGATTGAAACGTCGCAGACGAGAATGGCTTGCACGCAACAACAGACGTGGCATTCACAGCCGTCCGGACAAACAGGAAGTAGGTGCACGTCATTTCGTCTCATGTACGTGAACGATTATCGGTGCACAGCAGCCCGTACGTCGCACTGGTCAATTTGTTTACCTTTTCGCTTCCGCGTGTCTTGTGGTTAAAGTCAAGAACGGCTCCGCGGTTGCTTTGTTTTTATGCGGCGACCCCGGGTACAACGATGGGCCAAATCAGGATTGCATTCATCTAAAAGTTTAGACTACCGACCTGCAAAATGAACACGTGAAGCTAGAATGGTTAGCTCCTGCAGCAATTAGTGCCTCATATGTGCAACATATTCGAGGTGCTTTGACCCTATGTGCGTGGCCTGCTCCACGGTCGACGCTGCAATGTACAGGAAAATGGCGCTCTCAGCGTTTCGTTCAAGCTCCCTAAAATCTGACGGTGAATTCGTGCAGAAATCCGCGTGCTAGTACAGCTTTTTGGTTCTGTGGCAGACCGCATTCCTTTTGGCAGGAGAGCGCTAAACGACCGTTGTAATTTGCGCAACCCTTCACTTATTCTCACTCTCCACCCGTGCTATTCAGAAATAAGCGCCGGATTGCCAGGACACGTCAGACGTCATGACGGGCACACTGCAGCAACTTATCGAGTGCAATGCGCAACCATGCACTTTGAATAAATATTGCATACTCGGAGCGTTTCATTAACAATTTGAGCACATAGCAGGGCATCTCACGAAGCATTTCTTATAAGCTTAGTGTCAGTAGATGGCAAGTACTCGTATCTTTGTCTTTCCATTACAGCACAAAGAGAACACGAAGGATGGACAGGAATACATAGAAAGGCTTTATCTGATTGTTTTGTTTTCTTCTCGCTCATTTTTTTTCTTTCCTTCCTGCTTTCCTTGTCTCATCGTTCCTTCCTTCTTTTATTCTGTGCTTTTTTACCGCTTCCTTTTGTCTCTCCTAAACTAAAACTAAACTAAACTCAGCAAACTAAAAAAGAAATGGCGGTGATTCTCGACAACGCGTTGAGGGGGGGACACATGGAGTTGGACAGCTTTTATTCTTGAGGATGAAAACGATCTGCTGTCGACGCCTCAGACGTGCGAGCACCGCAAGCGTATCAAAAATTTCTTTTGAGGTTCCTGATAATACTGCACTTTTTGTGACGCTAACGGAAGTCTTTAGTTTTCTATTTTCGAGTGCATATGTATTCCCTGCCATTCTCTAGCTTTCCCTTTCAAACTTTTGTTTGAGCTGCACAGAAAGCCGAGTCAAGTTCAAGTAAAATAGCTCCTTTAAACGCCTTTGGCGCTGTGGTCATTCCTATATTTATAATACGTCCTTATCCTAGCTGTCCTATTGATTTCTTTTTTTCCTGACATCGTGCGTTCTTTGCTGTGCCAATTTTGCTCCCTGAACGTCATAATTCTTGTTTGTAGATTAGCCTTTTTATCCTGTTCTATATTTTCCTTTTTGTTTCCAGTCATAGTGTGTTCGCTGCAACCATATCACTATATCAGGGTCCATCTTATTTCTTGCAATTCTCTCTCCCATATATGCCGGCCTTTTCTTTCATTCTGGTATCGATACTAAGGGCTCAAGCCATGTAACGCATAAGCTTTGCTGTTGTGAACGCCGTACTTTCGTTGCGTTTATTGGGTGACTGTCTTTTGGTTCTCTTGCTTTAGGTTGCCTTCATGATTGGCGTCTTCGACTCTTACCCCTCCTTTCATTACTCATTCAATTCTAGCTCACACACGCCAAGCCACGGTTACAGCTGCCTATGTTGGTGGCCTTTGAAGGCGTTGTACGGTCGTATGGAGGGTGAAGAACCGGCAACACGCAATTCAGTTTACCTTTCTCGTGCTCTCCTTCCTCTAAGTTTTGTGCGTTCTTTTCTCTGCATTACAATCAATGTGCGGCATGGCCGGTGCTGAGGATTCAGCTGTTGATGGCTTAATGAAGATTTCAGCCTTACACGTGATAAATAGTATTCTAAAATGTCAATATAAGCAAAAATAAACGAATGTAAAACACTTGGAATTGCGTGTGAGCTTTGATCCAGAAGAGATATTAGGTGTATTAACTGTTTTATGCATGGCGCCCATGCCATAGCGGCAAAAAAGGCTAGAAAAGCCAGCGTAGTTTTATACTTCAATAGCTGATATTGAGGTAAACGCATTTAGCCGAATTTGTCACACTGCTAGCTTTAGCCACTTCATTTTTGTCGCCATTACGTGGTCTGTCATGGCGACAGAAACGAACAAAATTAGTGGCCTGTTTTCTCTAATTATTAATGCGATATAATAATAAATAATTGCTCAGAGATGCAAATCGTGCTTGTTTGAGGTAAGAAATTTGATTACGGGTGACAAAAGAAATGGCAGCTTCCTGTTGTGACATATTCAAAACAAAATTCCGAGCAGATATTCACCTGAATCAGAAATTGATAACATCTTATATTTGGCGACTATCGGCGATGCAGAACACGTAAAGTTACTAGAAGAAATGATTCGAACAGCACGGTTCTGAATGTGTTAAAGGAGTGATGAATGCGTATTGTTGTAGTTGCAAAAAAATATGCAGTAACTGATGAATGAAGGCTTTGAATGAAGGAGTAAAATAGGTAGATTAGTTTTTGTGCCTTAAAATGTAGTCAGACTTGGTTAGCACTCTAACCCTAACGTCTGCGCCTAACCTCCCAGCAATATAACGGCTTAACTTGAAGAATGTGCAGAAGGAAATGGGTAGTGCCTCTGGTCAGTTCAACCAGAGTCTATGTTATCTTCTGAGTGCTTCGACGTCTGACATAAAACATGTGATTTGGCTGAACCGCTCTTTCTGTATACCCTTTTCCTTGAAGGTAAAGAGACTCAAGAAATCTTTTTAATAAACTCTTGAGGATCTTGTTCTTTCAATTTCTAAGAATTATATTGAATGAAGGGCTCATTGTGTGTGCTCGATAGCGTTAATAGAACAATGTATCTATTAAGCACCAATCTCTTTTACCATGCTTCTTCCACGAGGCAGGTGAGAGGGTAAGATCAAATAAACGCATAAATAGACAGTTGAATGAGTTAACTGTGCAAAGAACATGTTAAGGCAGTAAGAGGTACATTGGCACAAGAAACAAACCGCTTTGCATGCCTGAACTTTGAACCTTCGTTTCCTTCTCCTTGTGGCGCAGGTGATTGTGGCCGCAGTGAGCCAGGGAGTGACCGAGGTGAAGACGATGCAGATAGAGGTCACTGTGCCCAACGAGTACCCGCCCCACTTCGAGCAACTAGTGTACCGCGCCGAGGTGCACCAGACGCGCACGCGACCAGGATACCGGGTGCTCCAGGTGCGAGCACAGGATCCGGACCCGGTGCCGTACAACGCCGAGGTCTACTACCATCTCGAGGCCGGACCGGAGTCCACCAGGGCGCTGAGGTAAATTACGCCCCCTTTTTTATGATATCAGCCGTCGGAGACAACGTACACCTTCTCATAAGTGTCGCGTATAATGACAGCATGTGGCGAAGGTCACATGGCTAATCGCCATTGGTAGCATGACTAACGGACTGTAGTTTTATCCTTCATGTGGAATACCTGCATCCCTTGAGCACATCGTATTTTTCGCAATAGTGGCAACCACGTTCTCCTTACAGATGTAGCTCATGATAAAGTTCTAACCGCGTTGCACGAAGGACTAAATAGAAACCCACCACGCACGGTATCTAGCGTTTAGCTAGGCACGCAGAAAATACCAGCAGTTTTCAGCAGAAGATATCTCTAGAAAGCAGGCGGTTCGCTAGCTATCTACCTCATTTAAATTTCGTGCTGCGAGGGCATGATTTTACAGGTGGCTGTTGGATACCAGGTCCTGCTGGCTCTTTCGCTGAAGTGGACGAGATCTATCCTTAGCTCCGTGACACTGGGCTTCATTATTCACACTGTCAAGCACCACATTCTTTATAGCACTGGCTGTTTTTAGGTTGCATGGTTCGGTTGGGTAGTTGCGAGCTTAAAACATAGCCACAAAGCTGCACCGTATTGATAGAGCTTTTTTTTTCTACGATGAAATAAGCCTATGTACACTTTCATTGAAGTAAGGCCTAGTCATCTTTGCGTGCAGTAGAATATATTCAAACTAATCACTTTATCTTACTGTCTCCTAGGGGAAGAAAGGAGAGGGTATTTGCGAAGTGTATATCCAATTACAATGCGCTAAATGTTGGAATTCATGCGTAATCTAAACCAATCAATCTAGCAGTGATTTAAAAAGCTGTTAGCATATGCTGCCTATTCTCGCTTTGGTACAACGCATACGTCTCGATGGATACGCCACTGAAGCACTTATTTTGGACCAGAGGAAATGTAATCGCACTGAGGTACCACAAGACAGCGTGAGACTAAATGTCCAGCCCGAAACCCTGTGTACTCCAATTCATTGTGTTTGAACATCGGCGCAGCTACAGTGATACACATTTTTTGCGAATATGCAGAAAACGTTTTGCGATGCCGTTTGATGCCGCTTGAGCTTCATGAAAATTTAGCATTCATATCAGGGCGTCATTGCTCGAATATCTTAGAACACAACATACACGAGGAACGGAGCGGAACTGCTAAAACGATTTCTCATCAGTTGTGTACGACCCAAATACGTTGCAATTATTTTTAAACACATGTATTGTTTTATTATTTACAATATGCTTGTAGAAAGCGCGCCGTTTAGGCAAGCACCTCCAGACTAAGCCCGCTCAACTTCATGAGCCCAAGGGCACTTGTGTTGCTGTCAAAAAGGACCTTAGAAGGCCATCATTATGATCGTTGCGTTTTCACAGCAAATTGTGACGTATTCAACATCTGTGCATGAAATTCTTGGGCTTGCCTTGGTTTTTATTGGCTCACTATCGTCAAGGGCACCTGCTTGACATGGTAACACCTCAGATAATGGTATGCGCGAAAACGTCACACAGCCTGAAAAGCATTCCTTTTACGCAAAAAGAAACCCTTATAACGCATGCTTAATACTTCCCATCTACCTCCCACGAAGCATCGATTGCAGTATCCACAGCAGTGCTCGAATTCAAGCATGACTAAGGTAAATGTTCGTCTAGTTGGTGTGGAGACTTCACAAGCATCAGTTCAGTTCAGTCGTTCAGTCGTGTCCGACTCTTCGTGACCCTATGAACCATGCCACGCCACGCTTTCCGGTCTCTCACTATCTTCCTAACACAAGCATATATGTAGCGCAAAGATGCACTTGAGACTATTTAAGAGCGATAACGCGGTAGCCCCTGGGGCTGATTCTACTCTGGTGTTTATTTGCCTGAACCCCGCTGAACGCACCGAGCTTTTTCGGTGCCGGATTTGAGGTGAGCAGCTCCAGTCGATGGCTATGGCGCGCAGTCGTTGCTTTGCTTGGTCTTCATAGCTGGCGGCAGATGGCGTGCGCCATGCGTCCTCATGGAAACCAGATTGCAACCGCCGTCGTTGCGCCCCTACGTTGCCATGGAGAGCGCGAGAACGCTAGACAGGGACTAAGATATTTCACACGTGCCCGGTGGGGCGTATAGTTGGTTAAAATGCTTGTCTGTTTATAGGAGGGCTCGGCGCTTGATTCGCAATATGAGGATGATTTTTGAAAACGTTACCAGAACGTCATACGTTAGTGGGTGATGGCGTCATTTGATTGACGACTTGAGTGTGACACTTTCTGCATACGGACGCACGCACGGAGTAAACTCATGAGCCTATAAATGCTTTCGCCTTAATAGGGCAGAAGAAAGAATATTCATTCATGTACCATTTAACCACAAAACGGTGGCATCCTTGGTTGTTGTACCATGCTCAAGTGTTTCAAAGTTTGAGGAATGCTTCTAGACTATCAAACCAGCATGACTCGTAGCGTGGGTGTAGAAAGTTGTCCACTTTATATTTTAGGTTTTAAGGAACGTTATTCTGCGCTCTTATAGGTATCTCGCCTTGGACGGCATCACAGGAGAGGTGACGTTGAATCGCAGTCTAGCGGACGTCGCCGACACCACGATCGCCTTCACCGTCATCTCCGAAGACGGAGGGTCGCCCAAGAAAGAAGCTAGAGCAAGAGTCGAAATCCTTGTCAAAACCATTTCGGGTGAGTAGGCACGTTCGTGGACGATCATGGGTTTCCCTGTTTACGCGATGAAATTTGAACATTGGTCGAAATTTACCTCGATCACGTGAAAGTTAATGCAAGTATAATACGATAGTATGCAAGTGAAGCGATAGTGAGCACGTTTTTTCACACAGCACATCTTATACTTTGCGACATGCTGATAATATGTTTTGCATTGCGGTATCTTTTACGAAAACTTAGTTCAATATAGTGCGCGTCGTTAAGGTTGTTTAATTAGGCATTTACCGGCAACATGTGTCCAGATGCTTACCATCTATTTTCGTTTAGATTAGTCTGTATAATAAGAGCGATTAATTGTATCAGCGATTTGAATTTCAACTGGAAACTGAACGAAAACAACACTAATAGAAAACAACTGGAAGCGGTTATTGCATTCATTTTGGAGCAATCAAACTTTCGTGCTAAACACTCAAGATGCTTCTTCAATAGCCATTATAAAGAAAAAAAAATAAAATGCTACCACAGGAAAGATATAGTGATACGGCAGAACATATATACCTTGATTTCAACCTCTAGCTTAATGCATGGACAAGTTGCATACTAATCATTCCACTGCCTGCGTAGTATCACACAAATACCTGTGCACATTCCTGTACGAATCCTGCACGCATGAAGTAAAACGTTAATCGGAAGTCCTCAGGTCAACTGTTTTGCTTTCTAACCGTATTACGCGCAATGAACAAATGTATAGCACAACAGGTTCGGCTCAACGTACATGAGGTGTAGAGCGGAGGGAAGGAAATAGCTGCTCGTGCCATAGGGCCGAAAATCAAGCAATGTAGAGTTGAGTGTTTCCCTGTGCTGCAATGGGCTCAAACGCTAATGCACATTTGGTTAAGCATGACACACAACCTTCATGTTTGAGCAACAAAGACGGACACACGTTCGCAATTTGGCCATTCGTGGTAATGTACATAAACCAGTCCACTAAGCAGGACCATGTAATGCAATAAAGAATGCAGTAATTCTCGTATCAGTTCGCTGTTCGTATGAATTGAGCCCGTTATACTTAGTGACACGGGCAGAGGCATTTTATTTTTTATTACTTTTGGGCAACCTCACCATAGTAAATGTCCATATGAATTATGCACATGTATGGCGCACACCCATAATTTCGGAAACTACTTCTACCTCTGCGCTGCAATGTAACGTTTCTTGCTGCAAATCTTTTCTTTTGACTTCTTAAGCATGGCTAATGGCCGAACCATGCAGCATCCAGGCTCATGAAGAGAGAGAGCAAAAAAGGAACACTGCACCTCGCATACTTGTATAGCAAAGAAAATACTCCTGTCCCTTTTGCAGTTAGGCTATTAACTGCTGTGAACATCAAAGCAGCGAGTAACGTACGCGCTCCGTAAATGCTGGGCCACGGCTGACCACCTTATCTTTGCGCAAGCAAGAGATAAGAAAACTCTATGGAGAGCAACCTTTCTTGCGATCTTTAAGGGAAGTCGGATGGAATGATACCGCCCTTCTGCTATACGTAAGCACAACTCAAGCTGCGTGACGGAAATAGCAGCACCGATATGAACTAAAGCTTCAAGTACGTTGCCTTCAATTATTACAGTGAGCATCTTCCATGGGGGCAGGAGAGCAATGAGAGAGACGTTGGACGGTGCAGTTCGTTTCACTGAGGCAATGCAGAGCCTTTGGAGCCTAAACCGCGACAAGTTTTGGATTCAGTGCAAACAACAAGAGTAAAGTTGTGCTACAGCATGTAATTACTTGGGGCCGGCACAGACGTACATATTTCGGTATTGCGTCTGACATATCCAGGTCTGCCAGCTCGCATTTGGCACTGCTATCTACGATTCAAACATGGTGCGTGATGAACATCGACTTCTATCGGCTTCACCTTGCATCTCCCCGCAGTCCCAAATGGCGGCAACACAGAGCAGAAATACTCACCAGCTGCCGTGCCCCCGCGACAGAAAACGACTCAGAGAGAGAGGGCGCCAAAAAAAGCACTGTACAGAAGCTCACTGTACACAATGAAAACCTCTTTTTTTTTCAATTGGGCGGAAGATGGGCAGACGAAACACGCCTTTCATTTGAGGCATCGGAATAGAATAATTGATTCGGCACCACCCAGTCATGTGCAGGCCGGCCAGGTTAGCTTACATTTAGAGCTACTGGCCTCCGGACATGCCGCGGTCCCAGTTTCACTGTCGAATGATGACGAGTTTACTTCAAATGCGAAGCCTCTAAAGAATTATGTATTTCGCTGTAGATCTATTACTCAGCTGAGGTAAATCATAAGGAAAAAGTGTTCTCTCTGGTAACACCTACTACATCAGTCGTAAGATGTTAACCTAAATGTACCTGTCCACATTGAACATAATACGGTAGAATGGAGGTGTATGCAAGAACTAGCTTTCTTCTATAACTTGTTTTTCAATTGTTTATTAGAGCCGTCCTTCTTGATTACGCCATGTACGCTGGTTCGTTGAATAATATGTATTTATTAAATTACTCAGTTTCTAATTCATTTCTAATTTCTAATTAATTTCTAATAATTTATAATTAATTCATTGTTAGCACCCATTTATCGATGAAATGATTGGAATGTGCTAGGCGAAGGAGTGATAATGTGGTAAGTTCCGTGGTAACAGCATATTCGAATAAAAGGCTCTATATAACTGCAAAAACTGCAAAACGTGACAATGCCTGATTAAAATTCATCAATATTATTTTTTTTTGCGCAACGAACAGAAGCAGTGCCAGCAGACTCGAAGGCCCGACAAGAAGAAAATTTTAGAAGTTATTTTAGTGACTTGGCATTTCATCTAGCCGTCCCGCTTTCTTTCCTTCACGTCGCCACTGTGCGCACTATATTTCGTTGCCACTCTAAAGAACGGGGTGTTCTTACTGTTACCTTCTAGGATTAGCGAATAGTTTCCTGCTCAGACCTTTTTGCATCATTATGCGAAGTGCTATAAGCAATGATTTGCGATGTTTGCACAACACTTGAGGCTACCTTTAAGCCCTAGCTCCACCGAGTCCTTGATTACTGATTTGGCCAAGCACGTGTGCGGGGGTACTATTGAATTATCCGCCCTACCTCCCACATCGTTACTCCCGCACTTTTTGAACTATGGGCAGATATGATATGATACATAACAAATCATGCAGATGCAAAAATACCTAATTGAAAGGTATGCCGTCTTCAGATCGGTTCATTTTCTAAAATATACTCTGAAAGACAGGACTACTTTGGATAGCGTTGAATGCTTTCAAGCATGTTTAGGCCGCTTCTCGCGACTCGTTCCAGCTAATAGCCCCTCTCTTTTGGTTGAAAACTTAGCAATTAGTTAACGTCACTGCTGGCAGGTAGCGCACAGAGCCTCAAAGCTTCATTCAATTTGTATATCGTGATTTTACAAATTTTAGGCCGGTGGATATCCGGATGGGAATTGTATCACTTGGTACAGCACGTTGTTCTACACGTGAGGAGGCGGGTTCCTGTTGTAAGATGACGAGAGGACGTCTCTTTATGTAAGCGGCTTTACGTAAAATGGTGCAGGAAATTGAATTCGCTTCGAGTTATCGATCCGCCTCCTGTGAGTATCCCTGAGATTCTCTATCGTGAGTCGGGCCGTCAGTGTGCCTAGCGGAGTGGAGTGGAGTGAATTGAATTAAGCGCAAATTGGCCGGTGTTCTCGAGTTGCGTGTCGAAAAATGCCGAGGGCATTCAAGAGGCTTTGTGAGGAGCGGGACCTGCCAGATTTTGGATTTATGACGTTGGCTGTGCATCAAAATCCATTTCTCCACCTTATCTAGCCAGTTCCTTCAATCTGGGCGCTTCTGCTTTAATGTTTTTTAACTCATATCGACGTAATAGATTTGCCTTAGGGTTCATTCTGCCATGAAGCTTTCAGGCTGACCGAAATTGCATTATGCCATTGGATAGAGAATCTTCTCTAGGACAGTTCCGTATAAGGGTCATCCAATATACTTTGATGCTGATTCCTAAGCCTCTGCACAAACTACTGCAATGCTCTATAGGCTGCCTTTGCTAAATTTTGATTAAACAGAACGGCTGTCTGTGTGATGATCTATCCCTTTATTCCTACAAAAATGGCACAAGGCAGCGCAAAAAACTCATCAGCGTTGCCTTCTGCAGGGCACGGAAATAGACATTGGAGAATCGTAGAACTTGCATTCAGATTAATGATTACTCTCTGCAAATAAAAATCATAAACAACCTTTTACGGAGACCTTTTGTATTCTAATGTCTTCAGTTGAATTTCTCCAGCCACTACATTAAACGTATCTAAACTCGATTCTCTGATTAGTTTAATATTCGGGCGTACCTCAGCACCCCGTGACTTGAAGTATTCAAAAAGATAGAAGGGGTCTGCAAGAAATATCATCATCATCATCATCATCAGCCTGATTATACCCACTGCAGGGCGAAGGCCTCTCCCATATTTCTCCACTTAACCCGGTTCTGTGCTAGCTGCATCCACTTGACACCTGCGAACTTCTTATCTCATCCGCCCACCTAACTTTCTGCCGC
>JAJIZL010124695.1:129455-184509 GCA_023969395.1 Amblyomma maculatum | reverse complement strand
CACACACACACACACACACACACACAAATATTATATAATATTTATCAACAATTAGTAATTATCACACAAACCATAAAGTTGCCGAGTTTCAAGGCCAAACATCTGTAACTATACGATACAGAAATTCAAAGGTACTAATTCTCTGTGTAGTGGACGCCACCCCTTTCCGGCGCATTATACCTAAACTGCGAGCGCCACACCGGAGCCCCACGCTGAAGAGTTCTAGGGCAAGCTAAACTGCCGATGTCCGTTGCTGATACAACAGCCGCCTAATACCACAATTACTCCGTTTTGTTTCAGGTGATTTGTGCCATTCAAACGCTGATGAGGGTTGTTCCTATGTTACCATTCCTAACATTACTAACATATTTTTATCAGTTGGAGTCGCCGCTTACTGTTTACGCTGATCTGCTGCGCATTTAGTCGTGAGAGAACATACGGCTGCATCGCAGTTTGTATTTGCATTGCGTAACCTCCACTGTAGCCTTTTTACGCTTGTTGCGAAGGAACCATTGCCTTCGTAAGGCTACCGTGTGATTGTCGGACTACGCATCAATCGAGATGTCACTGTTGGCGGCCTTCACTGTGGGCCTCAATTGTAGCTTACTCTACGTGGCAAATGGGCGTTCAAATATCTGTTATATAACTGAATAACAATATCAATTTTCAAACATTTCTCTCTCATTTATGCCTGAACGCAAGTCGCCTCATTATATGCTGTGGCACCACTCCCAAACAGACTCGTGTCCTGAGGAGTTTCAGGAAACGGACAAGGGCCCCTTCCACTGGCAGCCCATGGCGCATGGGTCGGTGGCCAAGGTCGAGTGTCCCTATGGCGCATACAACCCAGCTAGCGAGTACAGATACGCACGGCGAAAGTGCCGTCTCTTCCCAGACGGCCAGACTGGCTGGATGAAGGTCTCCGCCCAGCACTGCCGTTACAAGGTAAGCGGAAATATTCCGTATAACTCGCCGCTTTTAATTTCGTGCGCATGATGTGGCGGTTATGTGGTCACCTACCATAATGACACAGCAGAAACATTTCATTTTTGAAAATAATTGTGCTCTGTTCTGCAGCCCAGGTGTCTCACTTATCGCCCATTATACTACTCTCCTTCTTAATTTCTACTAAAATGTCGGTAACTTGAGTTATTTCTCTGACCCACTGTGCATGCTTCCTATCTCTTAATGTTACCCCTACCATTTTTCGTTCCATGGTAATGGCAATGGGCATGAGCAGGACATGTAATTCGAAGAGAGGATAACCGATGGTTGCTCAAGGTAACAAACTGGATTCCAAGGGAAGGAAAGCGTAGCAGGGGGCGGCAGAAAGTAAGGTGGGCGGATGAGGTTAAGAAGTTCGCAGTGGTCAAGTGGATACAGCTAGCACAGAACCGGATTAATTGGAGAAATATGGGAGAGGCCTTCGCCCTGTAGTAGGTATAGTCAAACTGATGATGATTATGATGATGATGATGATGATGATGACTACTCTCTCCCTTACAGAGTTTTCAGGCAGCCGAAAACATCACCTCCGAGCTGGAGTTCTTGACGCGTGACCCGAGCAGCGTACGACCGGAGCAGCTTCAGGGCTTCGCCGAAAAGATCGAGCCAATCGTTGACTACGCCATCAAGGACATCAAGGTGGGCGCCCAGCCGCTCAGGGGTGGTCGGAGGGAGGGCAGAGCTACCTCAAATGACATAGGCACTCTGCAGAGTGATGCCGTTAGACACAGCGGCAATATTGGCACTATTACGGATTGTTAATCACAGGCACGAGTTATCGATTTGCATGTGGGCAGTGTGGAAGTCAATTCTGGTTAAGTTGGAGCGGCGGTATTGTGCAGAGACGAATGCCGAGGATTCTGGCCAAGGGTTATGGAACAATGCCGTGCTTGCGAGGTAAACATAGTTACTACAGCGTAATTCACGGATTAATATGAGGTGAAACACATTTGTAACGTAATCTATATTACAGTATTTCTCTAATATACTATTACATCAGCGATTTGAGTAGCTGAACTAGCAGTTACCGCAATAATCGGCTATATCAATACCATTATTAGGTACGTTCCAAAATCTACCTTCAGTGCAGGGTGTTTGAAGAACAGTCATCACAATATTAGGGATATAACCGTCTCATAAGCGGGTGAGCATTCTGTCAAGGAATGAACTCTTTGCAGCTTGTCTGCCGTTATTCAGCAAATGATGCTAAAATCAACAAGGGCTCCACCAGAATTTTAACTAAAGAAATTACCGCTATCTGTTGTTTTCCATTTTCACAGACAAAGTTTAGTCGCACCTCGTGGCGTTACCTCTACTTGGTCATTAGAGGTGATTTCTACAATATTGTGAATTCCTCGCGGATTTACACAACTAATACGCTATGAACTTCCACGTTATTTTCAGTGGCCATTATACAAAGTGCTTGCGTTTAGCTTCGAAGTCACTTCTTGTGGGGTTGGTGGTATGCTAAGTTAGTAATTTTTTGTTTTAAGCAAATTCTTTAGGCAATTGTGCTTGCGAACAGCTTGATAACTAAAGATACGTTTTGCTGCAGCTATCATCTGGCTACCACCAGGCAGCTTCGTTCATTAGTAGTATAATTCTTCCCATATATTCTTTCGTTATCGCAACCCTTATAAACTATTACTTAGAGGCCGCTGAATCTATCAGATCTCGCAGAAAGCGAATTACAGAGAATCAACAAATGCAGAAAAACGATGGCATTTACGGTCAGTACATTTCTAAGGCGTGCTTTAAATGACTGAGTGAACAACATGCAAGACCTCTTTCGATACCTATGGCACGCTGCACCACAATGACAACTTTGTGGATGTTGGATGTGAAGCCTCTAGTGCCCAATTAATAATGTGACAGTGTAGCTCCCGCTCATTCGGTACCAATTGATAAGTTCGTTGTTGGAAGTTTTATGGCGCATAAGTTGTTATGAGCCAATTCATTGAAGGCAGCAAAGAAAGAAGAATAACATTTTGCAGATGCCCGAGAAAGGCATCTCTGTAGTCCATCTCGTCATCAAATTCGACGGCAGTGTTGCCTGAAACGATGGCACGATGTTTTAGCACGTTCTTCATTGAAAGGAAAAAAAGAATAAAGCTGAATTTATTGACCTATTAACCTGCAAATATATTTACGTTTTCAAGCCCGCTCCGTTAATTGTTTAAACCAGGTATCCAAATAATGGAGGATACAGGCGCAGGATGGTCACCCAGATGTCTTACACGAAACGCTGATTTTGCACCAACACGAGGCTCCTTAGCAATGGGGCAAGCTGTAATTTTTACTCAGACAAGCGCCTTGCAGGAAAAATTTTGTTTCTTGTACAATAGAGAAGACATAATATAGAAATCTGCTAATGTGGAGTCTGCTCCTGTGGGCATGTTATCGGTAAGGTGGGAATCTCTCCGCTATTTTTATTACAAGTGTCTACAACATACGTCAGGTATCATTATAGGTGGAAAAACTGCGCATTGTATCGGAATTTATTAAGATATTTGGAAAAACATCATTACGGTAACAGAACATACAAATGAGTTTCTTTGCTCTCCTTTTCACCATGATTTACCTCAATTTAAAGATAACAGGGCAAAATAGTTTACAAACAAAAGGCCAGAGCGAAGAGGCTGCGTAGTAAACACAGCCAGCCGATTGTCATTTACAAGATCCCATTATGTTACCGGAAAAGAAATACATAGTCGCAAACGTCAACTGCTTGCGTGGAAGAATTTGGTCTGTAAGCCTGCTTGCAGAAACCAAATATAACTACAGCTTAAAAGATGATGACATTGTTTCAAAGTGTCGTACTGTTATTTTTTGCTGTTCGAGAGGGCTGAAGAATCAATACCATGAACCATGCTCATACCTTCCAGATCGCGCAAGCCATGATTCACGTCATCAGCAACTTCCTGGCGTTGAACGACAGCGTCATAGAAGAAGGAGATTCAAATCGAAAGGCCGCTGAAAAGTACGTCGCCTTCCATTTATCATTGATTTCTTTAACGACTTTGTACTAAAAATGGTTCTAGACGTCTATAACTTCACTGTGGACCAAAACGATAGGGTCTGGTTCTAACAGGAGGTTTAATATTAAAGGTACGATTTTGTACTGCACAAATGTTAGTTGCATGTGAACCATCAGCAACAACTTACAAGCTCTGCACAGAAGCGAGAAGAAGCATGTTGGTATTGGATTACATAACTGTGTGTTCAATTTTAAATACATACCACATAATAGAAATTGGTGCTTCACCTATTTTTAGGGACAAAACAGAGGTCGGTACTCTTATATGAAACTTAGGAGTGTGGCTGTAGACTAGATGGTGGGACATCGTCTATGAGTCACGAACATTGAAACTAGCGAATATAGCTTCAAATTCAAGCGAGCAAATGTCGTCGGGATACCGAAAGGAAAATGGCAAGCGTAATTGTCGGAGGAAAGACGGGAGGAAAGTAGGTCAGAAAACTACAGTAAGTTAGATTACCTTGCTGCAACTGAGAACAAATCGTTTGGCAGAATATGTTTTGTGCAGAGGAAGTGATGGTGGTCCTATTGGTAAGTTAGAGGGCTACTCGAGTATAGGAATGTAGATAATAGCCCAAAGAGCCGAATAGGTTAGAAGTTCGGCGGGGATGTGGTCGTACCTCTCACATAATTGCAATAACCTGAAATTATTAGACGATTTCCTTCTACAGCAGACGTGGGCCAATAGCGACGCGTACTATAATAATTAAAAGGTGACAAAGAGCTAATGTTCTCACTTGGAAGCGCAGGCTGGTTTCCGTGGTGGAGAGGTTCACCTCAGAAGTGGTTCTGGGACCGGGAGCCCTCATTATTGAGAATGAAAACCTGGTGGTCAAGGCGGTGGCCTGGTCTCCCAAGCTGCTTTCACAGGGCCAGGACTTCCTCACATTCTCGCTTCGGTCAAATGGAGACCACTACCTCCACGAGGATTTCTTCGGGGAAGGCGACGAACAGGAGGACGGAGACGTGAGTGAAATCGGTGCGTGTTTGAGCGCGCACGTACCTTCTTTAGCCTTTTAGCCTTTAAGTCTCTATTGTAAATCTGTAGCTTCCTATGTTATCAATACCCGGTAATGGGCGTCGATATCAAAGCATGTCAACAGTCGCGTTCAAGGCCACAGTGGAAGAAAGAAAAGTGCTCTGTAGATGCGCCCATGCTGCAGCGAGATAGCTGCCGCCAGTGTGTGCTGCTGGTGGCAGCACTTTTTTTTTAGCGTGGTATACTTTCCGCCAATTCTGCTGGCGTTCCTACGTGGCAGTGGCACACGGGATGAAAGTTTGCGGCCTTTGTCAGCAGTACACTCTGCAACATAGAAATATGTGTCTTTTATACTTATTTAAACAGCTATCGAGACACAGGTTAGAGCTTTCATGCCGCTTACTGTCAAGATCACCTAATTTGCACACGCAGATACACGCGCCATCTGCTCTCTCAGCTATGAAGAATGGCAAAGCAGGAGCCTCCTATGGTAGGTTCCCTCGCCTGACACAGAACAGGTTGTATGATCGGCAGTTCAGCTGACTCAGGATTGGCGATGTCCAGGGACCGACTCGCGCTCTCCCTTCGCCTGCAACTCCATAGTGGCATCAATATACCCGTTTTCTGTTTTGTTTTGCGCAGTTGAGTACGGCAAGAACACCAAATATTATGTACTCACTGGAAGGAAATGCTTTATACGTCTATCCAGCCGTGGATAAGCGCACTGAATTGTGAAAGGATCACTCTCCGGCGCTCCCACACATGAAATTCGGTGCGCAGGTGTATAAAGGAACGTTCTTCCAGCAAACAATCGGTTAAAGTTGGCTGGCGCCATTTATATGCATAGAAATACTTAAAGCGCTGCTTGAGGCGCGTCGTATAGAAACGCCTGCATGGAAACAGAAAGGCCCCTAGTAACGGAGCTGCCTCTGGTGGCCGCGATTTGTGAATGTTATGCTAACTGGCTGCGCCCCGTGGCTTTGTCGGGTTGCCTTCTTGACCGCGCCTTAGGGAGCCCGAGGGGTGGGTGGGAGGACGGTGTTGGAAGCGCCGCTTCAAGACGAGCCCCGTAACTAGGTACTTCGCTTAGTTGATAAGGTTTCCGAAAACGGAGCACTCACATCGCAATGCTTACTTTTATGCGCAAGCAGCGGGAAGTCTTCCTTTATCGGGCTCATTTGCTAACTGTGCGTCTTGCTCCACGGCTGGTCGCAAGGCGAGCAGAAGAGCGCTTTAGACACGACCAGTCGCGTATGCGTCTGCATAGCGATCTTGGCCGTAGCCCGCAGCTTCCTGTGTGCCAGGGGCTATGCCCTTCCAGCGGCTCTACTGGTCTCATTGGACACATGCGTGCGGAATTAAATGAAAAAAGTAGGTCGCCTTTTTAAAGTCGTTCAGCTCGTGCCGTCTGCCATTCTTCCCTCCCTTGTTCAGAAGCTTAGCGGATTTGTTTGAAAAGAAGGCAAAATTTTGGGGAATGCTTTTTTTTTCTTGTCCTTATCTAGCCTTGTCGATCACGCCAAGTCATTTTTTCAGAACATCATGATCACCATTCCACTCGAAGCGCTGTCCATGGCGATCAACAGTTCCCTCTTGGCCGCGGGCGAGCCATACCGTCCCATCCAAAAGGTGGAGAAAGGTCCACGCATAGCCTTCGTCTCGTACCGGAACGACAAGTTCTTCCGGCCAACTCACCTCAGCCTCACGTCTCTGATGAGCGCAGGTGAGCAGCATACGCTACGTCCATTCATTAAATGCAGAGCTTCATAACATGACGGTAGTCACTTCGTGCATTAAGCATCTAGGATACATTGGTGCCATGTTTGACCTACTGCGACTGGAATCACTAATGTACAGCTGTGATAGCCGTAGCTGTGTGCGGGTGCTCACAATTCGACGGACTCTCCACGGTGACTGCTCTGGATACTCTTGGGTATCCAGAGCAGATACTTGGGTATCCAAAAGTCTTACGTATCCCTTAATGGCGCCCATCTTAGCATTCTTTCTAGCATTGGAACAAGGGTCCTTGGCTTATTTCGCACTAGTGGCTCTCATGCAGTGGCCACTGATACAATCTGGCACAGACATTTTCTGTATATTGATTTCCAGAAAATAAGGCTAACATAATCATGACGTTCTGACACGCACTCGAAGCACTGTGCGCTGTCTCACAATCTTCTAGAAGCGAAATGGCAGCAACAGTGAGCACCAGAAAAGCAGGACTGAATCATCAATACTACTCGCAGATTAGCAAGAAACGTGGCTCCTAGAAACGTGTGTGATCTATTATCATACGACGAAATATCACAGTTGCTGAGTGGATAGATGCAAGGTCCGAGAAAACGCCTCTTAAATGCAGAATAATTGATAACAAGGCCCTACCCCAAAGACTACAGCTGAAATTTTGACATAGAATACGGCGGATTGGGGCACTTGGCGGAAATCGCATTTTACTCCGGTCGGTGAGCTACTGCGAATCATCGCTGAAGGAGTAAAAATGCATATTATTACTTGAAGCGCACTGGTCCTGTTGTGCCGAAAATACCCCGCCGTACCGGAGTTTTAGAAGATACTTTCAAGGTCGAGTCAAAATCCTACTGGGGAAAATACTAAGGCGATGACCACTCCTCCGTGGCGGCGACCATCAGAACCATACGGCTAGACTGAATGAACGCGCGCCGATGCATTCAGTCCGGCCGTGTCAGAACTGTCCTGATGCGCCTTTCCCTGGAAATATGGCGCCAGCGCGAACTGTGCGTCATCGAAGTATGAGCAGCTTTACTGCGCATCTGGAGTCAAAACCCATGCCACAAAACGATGGACACCTTGTGTGGAGTGCATATGATATATGTAGTGATCGTTCATTGATTGAGAACTGATTGATTGTATAATTGGTTGGCTTATTGATAAGTGAGTAGTGACTTGTGATTAGTGGTTGAAACCAGCGCGATGTTGAAGAATAATGTCATGTGTATATTGCTCACTTTGAACTCGTGTGGTACTCGTGTGGCATATCGTGTGACATTACACTAGATGCTTGCACTAGTATAAGAGATAAATTTAGGGTGCATTTTCTTGTGATGCTGGCACTAGAATACGAGGGAGACTTTGTAAAAAGAATGCCGAGAATTATGGCGGAGAAGGACGCTCGGTATGACGCAACTAAACGGATGAAGCTGTGACCGGTAGCTGAAATGAAGGCGGGATGCCCAGTTACGAGCATTACAATTTAGACAATAATGCGCACTCTCTCGCGTGTGAAGCGGAAGCGTTCTCCTAATTTCTTTGACCTCAAAAAAAATCCCATAATTTATTTTGCACATCGCCTGAAGTCGTCGTAGTAAATTCAGATGAATGAAGAATGCTTTCGAGAGCAGCTAGAAATCAGTTGTATTACGGAGCTTCAGTGGTTTGATGGCAGAGCGTATGAATATGCTAACGCAAAGTAGGAACCTTGGGAGATCATAAAAATGCTTTATATCGCGCCCGCCATGTGACATGACACAGGAGGAGGAGGAGGAGCTGACACGTAGGACAGCATAAAAAGGCCGTCGGACCCCCTATACACTGCACAGCGAGGCATGACATATTTATTTATTTATTTTACACATACTGCAGTCATAGAGACCAAGCAGGGGGGCAACATTCAAAAAGCAAAAATAAAATCAAACACTACGCAAATCCAGCGTTCCGGCAACAATAAAAGAAGAAAACCAAACAGAGGGCAATGATATTGTTAAGTTTACACATACAATAAGACACTCTTTTCAAAAGCAGCGGCATCCTGAGCCGAAAAGACATTTGCTGGCAGTGAGTTCCATGTTGTGATTGTTCGGGGAAAAAATGAGTTTTTGAACGTATTTGTGCGTGCAAAGTACGGGGTAAGGTTATGGTTGTGGCTATTGCGTGTCTGTCGTGTAGAACGGGGGGATATATAGGGAGCAGCATTAATATTAAATTGACTAGAGTAAAATGAGTACAGAAATTTAAAGAAATTCCATATCATAAAGAAACTCCAGGAACTGAGAAACTGCATACAAGTAACTACAAAAAGAAATGAATTTTTATTTACGCATGAATACATCATTTTTTTTTTATATGAACATACAGATGTTGTCTTAGAAGCAGTTATCTGGGTCCGTATTGCAAGTTGTCGTCCTTTTAAGAAGTGTCATTATCTACCTGACCTCGAGAAATCGGATTGGCGGAAATGCCGAAAACGAAAGTAGCAGCCACTACCGGTTCCGGCGTTTCCACCAGTCAGATGACTCACGACAGGAAGATTACGACATTTCTGAAAACGGGGCCAACTAAGAATATGAGCACGACCCTGATAACTTATTTGCTCTCCCATGGACCTACCGTCCTATTGGCTGATTAGGAACATATAAAGCTATTGACACAGAATTACCTCAATATTTTCCCTGACCATTCCGTCTTCACGATTGCAGGTCAAGTCGTTCTGTCAGCAAAAATTGGCGACAGTAAGATTGAGAACCTCACTGATCCCTTGGTGTACTCTTACCCTACCAACAGCGCAGTAAGATACATCTGTGGATTCTGGGACGACAGCAGTGAGTATGCACAGAAAAGCTATTACTTGCAATATTTGATTTCTTTTCTTGCTGAGTACGGAATTCCTCATGAAACATTCTGAATCATGAGTTGTTTTTCCCGAATACAGCATCGAGTGCGGTCGGCGTCATTCTTTCGGGTTAAAGTAGCCACCCTAAGGGTGACTCGTTTACGTTTGCTACAGCCAAGAAACGTTAATAGAGGGTCCGTTTTTCTCGCTTAGAGCGCATACAGAGCGCTAGTTAGTTGTTTGTTGATTGTTTAAGTTGTGGGATGCGATTAACATGCCGAAAATGAACGTGGGCTATTTGGACGTCGCGGGCCCTGGAATAGTCAATCGCACTGTGCTTATTATTGAGCACCGATGTATTGCTTGAGACGCGGACATTTTTGCTCTTATGGCTATCGACAATTGTGAGCAGGATTTGATCACCGACGTCGAGCTCAGCCATAAAGCATGGTCGCCAGTCATCTACGGCCACGAATAGATTATTCTTTCTTTGGTTCACTGCAGGTTTTACCTCTCTGAATCACGTACAACTTAAACTTATCTTTAATAATATATCACATATACTTCAAGTTCTGAGTAGTCACTACAATTTACATGCTGGCTTTATGGCTGTGCCAACAGCATTGTATGAGAAAAAATATCAATCTTGCCTAATAGCATTTCTTCAAGAGCCGCCCCTTTTTCCAGGAAAAGAGTGGTCCACTGTCGGTGTTACGACCAACCGGTCTGGGAACGTGACCGTGTGCAGTTCGACCCATATGACTGCGTTTTCTCTTTTGCTGGTAAGAAATTTCTTTGCTGGGCTCAAATCCATTGTCTCATTCCTTCTAGTTTAAGCTTTTACAATAAGAATAAGCACGCAAGCCTAATTAATGTGGGGGACGTTGCAAATCGGCGCAGAAAATTTCACAAAAGTCGTTTAGACTGTAGTAAGCTGGCACTAAGAAATAAAAAGGAAACAGAATATATGGCAGGATTTTCACACGGCGCTGTATCTCTTCTTGAAACTTCTTGTTACGGCCAAGACCTCTACTACTGCATACAACACACTCCAGTGGTAATAATTAGGCTCATACCCCCTTTAATGCAAATCCACATGCCCCCCACATTACATCAGAACACCCTGTGGAGTATATTTCATAGTTTAGTTCCTGCGTGTGGTCTGATGTGATTTCTTGAAAGTGGTAAAATGAATAGGACAGCGAGTAGCCGAGATAAATCGCGAAACCATGGAAGTACTGTCTACAGCTTTCATGGGTTTCAAATTTGAAATTTGTGAACTTAAGCTGACTATGTGAAAACTGCGTGTTGATCAGGGAGCTGCAAAGGGCCGCCGATGACAGAGTGAGGCAAGCGGACAAGTTTCCTCAAACGTGTCTTGATTGTTGATATTGTAGTGCGCTCATAAAAGAAAACTGTCACAGCAGCTGTGATGCTCTCAACATGATTTGGCTTGCGAAAGAATGTCCATCTTCACATCATCGGTGTTGGGCACTTAAATGGTACGCAAGTTTCACAGCTTATACTGTAATAGGAATAAAGGAAGGCTAATTACGTAATTTTCGGCAAGCTTATTCCACTTTATCGACTTTTTTCTGCATCACTCTTCGTGGTTGTCAAATTAAGCACAGCAGCAAGATTTTGCAATAGAATCAAGGTCAACTAGCTTTAAGCAGGAGTTGAAGAATTCGACACGAGTGTAGTGTTCAAACGCAGAAACTGTGAATCTTTTACCTCACAAATATAGCGGGGGATCTGCAAACCATCGTAGGTGGTTAGTTTAATGTCATTTTTGTCAAATAAGCACGATTAGGCAGACCTTCCTGCGGTGAGAAATTATAGGGCACTGCCAGGAGTACAAGTTAAAAACGTAATGTAAGCCTTACCAAATTATACTTATATGAACTATAGTAGCAGTGTATCTAAGGAGGCCATAGTAATCAAGTCATCGTCATATTGTTTTACAATTGAGAAAAGAAAACAAAAAACTTTATTTACCGACTAATGCATGCACGTGTTCTGCTAGTCTGTTCGCAGCATGGCTGCTTTCTGATGACATTTTTCGGCTTGTGCAATGCATAAATAGGACAATGAATAGTTTTGCACTAAACAAAATGCAAATAAACATAACACTTCACCTTGTTAGCACTTCAAATCAAATACGTTTTTAGCACAACGTTTTTGTGCGCTACGAAGAAAGGACTATTGTTTCGCAATATTTGTGGAACAGCAACTACTGGAGTTTGATTTTATCAGTCTCTTTTGGTGAAAGCGTCTAAGACTCCTGCAAATATCTTTGCAGATGATTTAAAACGTAGGAATACCGTTACTGTCTTTTGAATGAAGGATATCTTTCAGTCAAACCCATTGGAGCTGCCAAGATAAGATGTAACGAGTCATCATGATGACGCAGTCATACTTAAGATAGACGTCAGCTGGCCCCTTTGCTAAGATATTTGCAGATAACATCAAACTGCCACCTGTTACGTCTCACTATGAACGATGTGAATGGAGTGAAAAGGCTGAAATTAGTCATAATATTAGAGTTCGGCTGTCCTATAAGGGAGCAATCTTTGTCCGAACCCCGTAAAGTCTCATTTCCTATTCTCGTTCCCTTTCCTTTTTTTCCTCTTGCTAGGATCCAATGCCTGGAATGTCAACGGCGCCGCACCGCTACCGTATTCTCTCACTTATATCATACGTTGGATGCATTATATCGGCCGTTGGTCTGTTTTTCACAATATTAACATATGCCCTCTTCAGGTGAGCCAATTTCACGCTGTTCTCATAACTCCCAATGTCGCTACTTTACTATTTCCGAAACCGTAAAGGAATGAATGCCCATTATTGCCATGGGCAACGGCAGTTCGTTCGTGTCGCATTAGGCTAACCCTAAAAGCAGTACAAAGAATCAATCGCCCAAAGGCTAAATGTACATAAGAGTCGTTAGATGCACATCAGGAAGGAAAACTAAGTAATTTCTCTGTGCTTAATGTCATGTGATACATATTGATGGCAGAAAAATATGGCAATAATAAATTGCGCATCGCTTTTTTCTTTAAGTCTAACCGTATTCGCGCAGGATTTCAAAAGGCATTATTGTGGAGATCATTTCACCACAAAAGAAACGAGCTTGGAGAAGGTATGTGCGTGAAGGTATTCATTATAATTTAAACAGCGCGAACACCAAGACAAAGGACAAGATAAAAGAAAGCCACAGTACAAGCGCTTCTACTGTGGCTTTCTTTTATCTTTTCCTTTGTTTTCGTGTTCGCGCTGTTTAAATTAATAATGAATGTGTACCAACTCGCCCAACAGAGTATCTTGGTATGCGTGAAGGTAATCACAAGAGCATCGTTGCGTGTGAATTTTCTTATTGGCACCCAGTTCCTGCCCTTCTGTAGCAAATAGCAGGGTGTTTGATGAAAAACGGGGATGAGCGGAAACATTATTTCACGTGAAATTACAGAAGGAATAAAACACGATCAAAAAGAATAAGATTAAACATTGCTTCAGAAGGTACTGTTATTGTACTGAAAAATCAATGTAGATTTGAATGCGGAAAAAACTTGAACAAGCGCACTGAAAAGCTACACATATAGGAAACTTTCTTAAGATCCAATAAATTGAATTGTCTTCTTTTTATATGTATTTCATTTTGGTCTGGGCTGCATTGTCTAATATCAAATAATACGCTCTGCCAGAGAAATTCATTCTCTTGATAATGATGAACTTCGTGAGCTAATTTCAGCAATGGTTGAAATATTCGCCTCCGTCACCAAACTCCTAGGTTGCGCATGTGTATGATCACGGGACTTATGCGCCTCAAAAAAGTTCGAAGCTGGGTGTAATAGCCTTGTACGTCAATAATGGTCTGGACGGTCAGGATACAATCTCGCTCAAATATTTTAGACGCACTGCATAGCCTTTTATTATTCAGCATGCATGCCAATCTAAGCCCGAGTGCAGAATATTACATCTTCAAAATGCTAATGCGAGGTCTGAGTTTTAAACCAGGTGGCTAGTTATGCGAAATTTTGGACATTTGGCATAAACTGAACTTCTCTGAACATGAGCAGATTATCAGAGAGAATCTATAGTAATCACGTGTTTTTCACTTTTATGCTGCCAAAAAACCCAATCTGTTCAACATGCTGCAATATAGCGAATCTAGATGGAAATTGACATTTTGCAAACCGATCTCGCTGTTCCACCTCCGTGTATAGTCGATCAACGGTGCGACGGCAAATCTATACACGACCTTCCTTGAAAAAGCTGATTGCCAAGCAATCCTTCAAGAGGTGATCCTAATCTAAGGTTATTTATAATGAACATTGTGACATTTGTAGGCAAATCATGACCAGCTATTTGTTCCATATTAGACACCATTCACAAAAAATATCATCGTGAGATCATTTATCATTTATTTTCTAACATATCGCTGAGTGGCCCCTAATTAAAAAAAAAAACTTGAGAAACAGCTTGACAGTGCGTGTATACATATCAAAATAAGAGACCTGAAAATACGTTTTCATTTAGTGTTGAAGTCAAGAATACTTTGAGAAACTTGAAGTTGGGGAAGTGAACCAAGTAGGCAAAACCGATGACCTACAGATTTTGAGAAAATCTTCATTTCAAAGAGCAGGCACATAAATCGCAGGTCTGATATGATATTCTCGAATTTTTTTATCAGAAACTGATAGACATTCTAAGATGAGAGCGCTTAACAAAGTTCAGAGAGGCTGATGGAGTTAGCAACACGAATTATGTGCCCATACCATGACTCCAACTAACAACCCACCATGCCCAACCGATCGAAGCCCAAACTACAAAGTTTACTTTACCCATCAACCTGTAACCAGCTTTTCGACAATTCCTTCGTTGAATAGATGCCTGAACAAGGCAAGGTCGGGCAAGATCCTGCTCAACTTGTGTTCTGCCATGCTTCTGCTCAACGTGGCCTTCCTGGTGGGCTCTCTCCACGAGCGCTTCCCCGAACTGAACCTGTGTCTGGGCACGGCCGTGGCCACTCATTACTTCCTGCTCGCCTGCCTCGCCTGGATGGGCGTCGAGGCCATGAACATGTACCAGATGCTCGTGCACGTCTTCGCCTCCACCGAAACATGCTTCATGCTGAAACGCGCTCTCATTGCATGGGGTAAGAACACCACCACTGATGTCGGGCACTGAGAACTTCTTAGCTCTCCTCCCTGACCTGCCTCTGTTTTTTTATTGGTTCAGTATTGTTTTGAAGCCAAATGCGTTATTTTTAATAAATTCGTTAGGTTATTAGCAAGAAATTCAACGTGATTAAAGAACCTTTACTCTACACCCGATGAAAGGGCGATTCTGTCGCCATTCTGGAAGGGTACAAGATGTAGTTTATGAGGCCCTTCCCCAAGTGGAAAGTGGTGGCTAAAAAGAATCTGCCATTACTAAAAGGTAGCGTTGTCTTTCTGCTCATATTCGATGAGTAAAGAAGAACATAGCACTGCGCCGAACCAAACGATGATGAAGGCAGCTGGGTTCTGCGAAAATCAGCTGTCACGCGCACAGGAAGCTGAAGCTGCCTTGCTTAAACCCGAGATTTCGCTTCGCAACACGATCGCGTTGCGTCACCAGTCGCCGTCTCTTGTCCTCTGAACAGTCCCAATAAACCCCTCTTCATTTGGTGGGTGTGTGGGGTAGTGGGTATAGGTATTTACGGATAATTTTGTTAAGACGGCTGTATTCTACGCAAACTCTTATGGAGCCATTTCCCTTTTTTCATAATTATACCACGGGACAGGACCATGGCCGAAGTTCAGATGAAATGAAAATTGTATATAAGGCACCTGTTTTCATCGTCATCTCTTATGAACTTCGACAACAGTTGTCGAATCAGCTTGTTATACATTCCCTTTGAGCATTTTGCTTTAAGCGATATAAGTACTGGTGGACGAATTTTCCAATACTTGTGATCATCTCAGCTTGTATTTTAGCGGTCTGTCGCTAGTTTGCACAGAAGACTTCAGATATGAAGCGTGTGCACTCGCGGAGGATAAAAATACAAGCAAGGAACTCTTATGATTTGAACATCGCGTTGAGTAGTTTACGTAGTGCCAGCGCTTATATTTCCATTTCTTCAACGTTTAAGCATAACCAGAAGTGCCGACAATAGACTAGTAATTAGTTTTCGTCGAGACGCGTTCATACTCTTTATTCTGATTTTTGCTTTTACCAGGGATTCCAGCAGCCATTGTTGGAACTTGCCTTGCTGTAGATCTGGAGCCTTACAGGAGCCAAAGTGGCTAGTGAGTTCCCGTTCAATTATTCTCATGAATGGGATGGGCGCTGCAGCAAAATGTATTCGTGCACAAGATATCAATTACAATTTTGTGGCTGAACACAAAGAGAAATTAGTGCTCTTGTCAGCTGCTATCTTCAACAGTCGAGGCTTGTAAATTCGAATTCACTCTTCCCTTCTCTTTATCTCGTCAACTATAGGCCTAAAACTGAATTACTTCATCCTTGTGCTTTCGTTTCAGCTGTGTCATATCGTCCCGAAACCCATATATCTACTACATCGCCTACTTGGGCCTATCCTGCTTCATACTCTTCGTTAACCTGCTCGTGTTCATCACTGTGACGCGGATACTCTTAAAGCCACGCATGGATGCTGTTGCCAAATCCGCCAGTCACAACTCTGGATACAGCTCCACGATGCCGAATCAGCCTGCGTACACTACGGCTCAAGTTCGCGGTGCATTCACCGTGATGACTCTGCTTGGTGTGACGTGGATATTTGGGCTATTCACTGTCGGCGAGGCGAGGACCATGTTCCAGTACGTCTTCTGCGTGTGCAACTCGATGCAAGGTTTCCTCATCTTCGTGGTGAGAGTTCTGCAGTACCCCGAAGCCCGCACTCCTTGGGTGCAGCTCATCGCCACGGGAACCTTAAAGAAGCACCGTGGAAGTGAACAGCCGACAGGGTCTTGGTGCGGTAACTCCTACCCCAAGGAAAACAGACACCCGTCCATGATGCAAGTCACGTCCACCAGCACTGACAGCACGAGTACCGTGGTCTTCAACAGCAACATCTGGGACAAGAATGGAGGTGGTGTTAAAGGGGGCTCGGAGAGCGTTAAAAACTGTTCCAGTAGATCTTCCCGCTTTTCAGGAGTTGGCAGCCTGCTGAAGAATTGCAATTTGCAGAAGGACGACAAGAAAAGCAGTTCTGGAGGTCAGCTTAAGAAGAAGAAGGCATCAAAGGTAGCAATGTATTTATGACATAATTTTTGCAATCTGATGACATTTGATAATAATGATGAATGAAATATTGCTCGCTAAAGTCGAGTGCTAATTGTTTCTGTGTTATGCTTGAAATGCGCCCTTTTGACTTCTATCCTCCACTGGTAAATAATTCCAATCCTGAGTCAGCTGATCTGCTGATCATACAACCTGGTCTTTGTCAGGCGAGGGAACCTACCATAGGTTGCTCCTGCTTTGCCATTCTCCATAGCTGAGCAAGCAGATGGCACGATTATCTGCGTGTGCAATTGACCATTTATTTCAGGCTTAGACTGCAATGCAAATTTATTGCAAATGAAAGATTTCAATATGCACAGCACTATCTGTTGACCAGCAGGCGTTAGAAATGGTCAGCCATCGCAATAAATCTCAATAGTCTTTCGGTTTCGAGGTTCTAACCACCACAAATGCCGTTAGCGTAGAAAGAGTGGGTGAGCGTGATTTGCCGGCACGTTCTGCATTTCCCCCAAAGCATAACGATGATGTGGTGGGATGGACAAGCAGCTTCTCAGAGCGCTCTAGCAGTAGAATTGCTTTTATCTCCTCATTAGCTTTGATGCTCGCTTATCGCCGGCGCTTACGATGATGCTTATTCTATCGGCACAAACCAAGGGTGTTACTTTTTTCACCGATTTAACTCTCCTTCAGGAGTGCCACAGAGTGCTACATTGATGCCAGAGGACCGCTTCGTAGCCAAACCAACAACGGTTTTGTCCAGGAATAAGAAAAAAAAATTACAGAGATCTACGATGCCCTGGCGAAGAGGGGAGGGGGTAAGCGCTGAAGGTAGAGATGATAGTGTTAAACATAAAAAAAAAAGCGTTTGCATGACTTGGAGGGGTGCCTTAAAAAATAAAGCGGGTATATACACCACTTTACTAAGTGTATAAGGAACCCATTGCCTGACACCGTTGTGAAAATACAGGTGGGTGCACGCTGAACTTTGCGGTTACTGTGGAACCATGGAATCACGAGTTTCTTGCGCTAAATCCTTGCTTGAGGGATAAACATGCCCCTGATTGCATATGATGGGAGCAGCAGGACTGCAACAATGACAATGGTGAGGCGTTACAGTGAAAGCTACTGGTTGGCTGCTCTTGAAGCTGTTTTCATATCATTCTGCTCAGAGAGCGCAGCGTTTTGGTACCTCGCACATTACACTGTTTTGTTTGGCCAGTTCTCTCAGTAGGTCTAATTGTTTTCTATGTTATCTAAATATGAACCAGGGGATCATGCTATTTTTTGCGCTTCCAATTGTTTGATTCAAGTGTAAGCATTTCTGTTTACCCTTTCCTCTATATTTTGCATTTCTATTCTCTTTACGTAGGCAATCGCCGAAGGACAGGATCCAAAGGAGAGCCACAAGAAATTCTATTCCTCTGAAGACCAAGTCACTGCTTTGGTTCCCGACCTCTACGCCGGCCAGGAACAGCAGATCATGAAGAGCAACAGCTTCCAAGCGTCTGACCCACTGAAGTACATCGACGATGAGTCACGCAGTTCTGCCCCCCTGAGCTCTGCTAGCAACCAAAATCCGCACATCCTGTTCGCATACGGCAGCGGAGAGACAGCTCCGATGCGAATCAATGGCATAGTTCATCTTCCGATGGAGAAGCCGAAGGTCGAGTCATTCAGCACGTTCCGAAGACCCTCGCTAGTGCCAAGCACACCAAAAATTCCGGAGTTGCCGCAGTACACTTCGGCTACAGCATCAAAGGAATCGCAGAAGGTAGCCGTTTCAGAACACATACCGATCCAGAGTAGCACTTTGAATACTACTTCTATGGAAGAGACGTCCTTTCTAACAGCAAATGGATCTGGCGCAGTTTTTGTGTCATGATGAATACAATGCCATCGAAACACCGGCTGTGATGAAGCATTTTTGCTCCACTCGCTCTGGATTCATAGTGGTGCTCTTAGCCTCGGCCATCCCTTCTAGACGATGCGTCCGAAATTGTGGTGCAGGTGGAGACCACTGAGTGTGTTGTGACAGAGCGTGACAAACTTTCAACCATTCGCTCTCCAGTAATTGTATTTTGTTTCAGAGCAAGACATTACATTTGCGTACGATTCTCTGGAATAGCGTGTTCGCCAATAATAGTCGCGTGCTTGAGAAACGGCGTCTTTCCTGATGGCTGTGATCTCAACAGATGACGGTGAAAGACAAAGTGCAAGGAACTGTAGTGTCACGTGCAGCTGTGAGTGTTACATCCCGATCTTGCTATATAAGACAGGACGAAGCACGGTGCTTTGCGTTTTGAACAACTGAGTACAGTTCTGCGGTGCTTTAAAGAGTTCGTTCTCTTTGGCGGCAGTAATGTGACATATGTATTTCGATTCGTCTTGTTTATCAAAAAAATCAAGTTTGACGTCATATGTACCTGCGCATGGCTGTCCTCATCTCTATTGTTTTCCGGCCCTTGCCCGCACATGGTTGTTGAAACACGTGCACACCACGGTGTGTTGTGGGTGGTTAGCTGGCAAGAATTTATTTTTGTATTGTACATGTGTCTACAGGCTTTGTCTCTTTTGAATGGCATCTAATTTATCGACTCATATATTTGCACATACAAATCGCGTAAGTAAATTTGATATTCATGCATTTACCTACTTATAATGGTTTCCTAAGCAGTGATGTATTGCCAATGATGCAGCTCTGTCAAGGGGCTTATTTAGGCTTAGGAGAGAGGATGGCGATGCCAACTACACTTATAATGCGTTCAGCCTCAGGGACACATTTTAATAAGACGTTACTACATAATTTAGAGCATATTGCAGAGCAAGCGCCATTTCTAACGAGAGCGGGCAACTCGGTTATAAACTATCTGCGTCAATTGTTGGGTTGCTCTCTAGCCTTCGCTGGGATAGAGGGAAACACTGTCAGCTGCGACATCATCGACTGTGACAACGCATCATAGTTTTTCAAATTCGTATGCCTTTCATTTCTGCCAGCTGTTATTCCGTGAAAGATCTTTGCATATAACATATGTGCTCTTGTTTGTTTTTTTTTTTTAGTTCTACTCGTTTGGTTTTTGGTTTTGTGGGGTTTAACGTCCCAAAGCGACTAAGGCTATGAGAGATGCCGTCGTGGAGGACTCCGGAAATTTCGACCACCTGGGGTTCTTTAACGTGCACTGACATCGCACAGCACACGGACGCCACTCCGTTTCGCCTCCATCGAAACGCAACCGCCGAGGTCGTGGAAGTGACTCTGTATTTCTAATAATGCCAAAGGTACATTTCTGGTGTAAGTGATCGTGAGTGTACATCAGTAGATTGTGGATGTAGGGATTCTTCATCTCCACAAAACCCGATGCTCCCTTTCCCAACGTTATTCAAAGCGGAGCCAGATTTATTCCGTCCTTTGTGCATCTATGTGTCCTTTCTGACGATGCCCGAGAGACTGTGCGGCAGTGGTTGATGTAAATACCGAAGGAATTCAGAAATCCGCATTAAAGAAGTGTTTTTTTTTTTACCGCGTATTTGTTGTCGCCTATCTTAATAAATGCGTCGTTGCTTCATTTAGTTCACTGCACTGGCTTTTCTTTTATAAGCTATTTTATATTATATTAGCTATTGTAAGAGAACTGGGGTTTTAAATGCAGCTACTTCAGCGAAGCTCATAATTATTATATAGCATGGCGATTATGAGCCAAATTTCGCTGTATAAAAACTGCCCTGTTTAAATATGCTTTCTTTATGCAGGTACAAATGTAAGTAGAGGAAATTGTCTGTTGCACAGTGCACTGCTTTTCACACAAACATGCGCAGCCAAACGAACTAACACATCAGAACACTACAAAATAACCTGCCACACTCCACCTAACTGCCCTCAACTGGAGGCAGTGCATCATTTTTCTAAACGTGCGTTAGAAAGAGAAAAGACATCTGAGTTTATATAGTTCAAAAAACAGGGACTCATTAAGTCGACTTTATGCAGCATTAAAGATAAGACCTCATTTCTTGACTGTAATTCAAAACATTGTGGTGAAGAAAATCAGAGCGAAAAAAATTCAGCGCTTCAACTATATGCTACCAAGTCGCACGAGCGTCAGCCTTCAGCTGTAGGCGCACTGGCTGTTTCCGCTTCGACCTTGACTCTATCCCGCGCTTGGCAAGCTTCTCGGTAACGGGCTAGTCTGGCTTCGCAGTGTTCGAGGGCCTCAGCAGCCTGCATAGCACGCGTGTGATCTTTGTCGTTAGCACTAAGTAAGAATAGCAAGGTGTATACACGGCGCCACTCATCCTGTTGACCGAACGTTACACCGTAAGTATCGTGGTTCCGCTGCCTGCTGACAGGCGGCGACGCAGTTACGGGGGCGGCGCTCCCGCCGTTTGCTTCGTTTTCGTCTACGTGTAGTTAACGCGCAGTTAAACTACGTTTTGTCCTGCACGGTCTTCTAATTCGGTCTGTATTTTTCTTTCTACTTAAACATGACCGCATTTTGATTGTGGGTGTGTATGGTACTGTCACCGGTGCTTCGGTGCTTCGACGATGGGACGAAAGTGCTATGGTCCGCAATGCACCACATGCTACAAATCGGGCAAAGAAACGTTATGGCTGTTTTCGGTACCAAAGGACGTAGAAAGTTTGAAGAATTCAAGAGATGTCATCCCATGAAAGGAAAGTTCGCTCCAACCTGCTGACTTTTTATGCGCGAAGAATTTAGAGCCTCATCTCGCGTCAAAATCATGAGAAGCTATCTACAAGGGCCATGTACTCGTAAGTGCTCCGCGGCGACCGTGTCTTGCAAAAGATGCAGTGCAAACAAAGTTTCCTGACTTCGTTGCACACCTGTCGAAAGACAGGAAGAAAAGAAAAAGGTCTACTTATAGGCACGACATTCCGGTGCCAAATAAAGGCCATAGTCTTCACAAGCAACTCGAAGGTCCTGAAGAGGGTGAGCCGAATTAAAACCCGTACGTCTACAGGGAAAAGCCCGCAGAGAAATTCCTCCTCGGACATCACATCGCGCAGCTTCAGCTACATGTTTGAAGTATCGCCGAACATTTCGCCTTCGAGCCCTTCGCGGGAGCTGCCATCGACTCGTAACGTGAAGTCGGAAGCTTTCCTAAAAACGTGCGTTCGAGGTCTAATATGCGTGCTGTTTTTCTTGTAAGCCATGCATAGGCTCTTGCCCTCCCCAATGAAACCAATATTAGATTTTCTTGCTATTTAACAATAAAGCTAGTCAATTGTTTCCAATAAATATCATGAGGTAAATTACGAGTGCAATATATATGCAGTTAAAGTATAGTTTGCGGACCTACTCACAAAGCAGTCCTGCGCGCGCTTTTTTGTAGTTCTTGAGACAGTTTCACGCTTTACGAAGTACTTGAGATTTAATTTGTTTATTTTCACTAATGACGACTATAGCAGCTATCCGATTTTGTTCCGCTCAGCCCGCCATGACGAAAAAATTACGATCGCTCACCGCAGTCCACACCACTGTTTAGACGAGCTGCCTATCGGGGAAAACATTTTCTGATTGTTTTTCGGTTCGTCAGGTTAGTAAATAATGAATGACCGATCAATTAAGGCATCCACTCTTTATCGGCATAGTGGCAAGCGAATTATGGGAATTTTCAACGTTTCTCACGCGTTAAACAACCTGAAGTTCACGAGAACTACTGGTAAACACTGAGGATTATAAGACAATATACGTCTTTTTTTTTATTAATTACTCATTTTTGCTAAACTTTATACATATAATTAATGTTCCCATTCCGTTTCAATGTATATTACCTCAATATTTAAGCATTTTCTCACTATCATCTATTGGTGCCCAACTTCGCCGTTTTCAATTCCAACAGTGCCCGCGATCGTACGGCGTCATCTTTCAGAGCGCCGAGCTAGAACTGCGAAGGTTTCTGTGCAACGTGCGGAGCGCTCGGTGAGACACCTTTCTGTTCTTACAGCATGGTCGTTAACCAGGTGGCGTGTGTGTGCTACGTATTTACCTATTTTAAACGAAAGACTGGCGCCGATGGAACTTGATGAACGCGACGATGTTTGCCGCACAGCGCGAGAGTTTGTTGGCGTACAGAGCACTATTTAGTTACCTGACAGCCTCCGGATAGAGTGACAAATTATGACTGTGCTCCACGTGCCTTTTTTTCCTCTCTTTAATCCCGTTATTCGTTTCCCTAGTGCATGGTAGCCAATTAAACGAAGGCGTTTCTAGTTAACATCCCTTCCTTCCCTCCTCCTCCCTATCAGTCTATCTACACGAGGCTTGGTCGGCTGTGGTATAGCGTAGTGTTTTCGTGTCTAGGCACGACGATGAAGATAATGTTATTTGCGCAGCCCGAGATGGAACAACATACGGCGCACGAGTACGGGTTGCCATCTGCAGAAGACGTCATATACTAGGGGTTGTAATAATTCGAAACTCGAAATGAACGGTGTAAAGTTATTGCTCTAACACAAGTTTTGCCGTAGCCGTTCACTTCGTTATAATCAGTGCGGGTACCTCCTTGATGTAAGCGCTGGCTACTGACAACAGTTCTAGCTGCGTAGGTTCGGCACCAGCTGAAAAAAAAAAGTGACAGGTAAACCTACGCTGAACGCAATATAAAAGAAACTATTTCATTAGAGAATTGATTCTTACCGAACACGACTTTAACAACTCGTCGTCATCGACCACACTGATTCGGACGATTACGACTACGGCATGGACTAAAACAATTGATAGGTAAGCGCGTGTGTTCGGCGACAACGTATCCTGACAAGGGCGTGTGGAGTAAAACCCCTCGTATATACAAAGAGCCTGATTGCAAAGCGTATTTCTCACAGAACCCGGAACTCCACATCTAGAAAACGTTTTTCAGTGTACGACGTTCACGTCACTGTTGAAAAATCAAGGAACATGTTCAAATGCAGCAAAGAAAAGAAAACTTAGTAACTGACGATTTTACACGTCTGTTAAGGATTGCTATTAAAGATCTTAAGACATTTTACAATAACTTTTATTGAAACTATGTTTCTTGAAGCCAGAGGCTAAATCAGGTCTATGGAATAGGTGCCTCATTGGCGTCAGTGCACCAAATGCTAAAAACGCTGATAACTTCTCGTTCTGAGACTTTCGTTAATTTTAAATTGGTCAACCTTAAAATGAATGAATAATTCCTTTTTTAAGCTGGTCGCGAAGTGAAGTAGAATTGTGGAACCGGCGATGAAGACCTCCTGGATGCAATGATCGTAAAAAATTATAAAGCAAAAGTTTAAAACATTTTATAGTAAATCTGCTGTTTTTCCGTTGTTGACGTCCTAGATTGTAAGCAGTTTTATTAGGTATAAACTCCCTGCACCACTAATGTGCTATAGGTAAAGAAAGTGATCCAGTGGAGCTAAAAATGAACTTGTTCGAAAGGAAAAAGTTGTTTCGTTGCCATAAGGTGTAACAACAAAATAAAGGTAGGTTTGCCACTAAGCGACCAACAGTCGGGAGAACTGCCCCGGATAGACTCCCTTTATCTCCAATAAGATGTAGCAGGACAATCTGGGGATTTGGGAAATGGTTTGGGTTGTTGGGATTGGGTTAGGAATGAGTACGAGAGTTGTGAGGGAATGAGGACAGCGTGGGAGTTGTTCCGATGGATCAAGTCGCACTCCCGTGAGCACCCGCGCTTGCAGGGTCTCCGGCCGTTAGAGACAGGTCGCTTAACAGAGGCCATATTTCAGTTACCCGTACCAGTTCTGCCACACTGACAGTACTAGAGGCTTCAGAGACGCGATTTTTCCATCCTGAGGCGGTTGACAGCCCTACTGCAAAGAACGGAGAAAGTGTAGAGGGCCACAGCTGCACAGAGGTCGTTTTCTTTCATTTCTTGCGTTCCAACAGAATGCAAGATGGCTTCTAAATGTGGAAATTCTTGTTGTCCATAGATGCCTCCATTACCTGTGCTATGCCCGTAGTCGCCCTGTTTCCGCTACCGAGGTATGAGAGGTAAGAATCATCAAACCCTTTGTTGAGTTTTTGTGCGATCGTTCCAACAGAATGTAAGATGGGGACTTCCAAAGGTTGAAATTCCTGGTGTCCATAGATGCATACATCACCTGTATTATCTCCGTAGTCACCCTATCACCCCTACAGAGGTATGTGAGGTAGGATTCATCGCACCCTTTATCGAGGTTTGCTGCGATTTCGTTGATTACTAACCGTTACTCGAGCTAAGAAGTTTTTTGGTACTAAGTACTCTCACAAGCCCGTTCCCAAGTTTCGAGCTTAGTGGCCACCTCATTAGGCTACTTTGCCACCAACGTTTCCCCCTTTCCGGGCCCAAGAGTCCGAGAATGTGGGCTTGCTTCGCCTCTTCATCGAAGCCATCGCGAGCCTCGCCTCGGTCTATTCGGCCTCCGATACCAACGCGCATGCGGTTGAGTGATGCATTCTTCGCACATAGAGGAGTTAATGTTTTTTCTGCTGCCAAAAAGAATTTCCCGTGTCCAGTTCGGACCATTCTGGACCTGCCTACTGCTCAGGCAACGAGCTAAGTGGTCTGCGGTGCGCTCACAATGACGAGGGACCACGCTAACTCCCTCACGATTCGAAACTGCACATTTTGACTCAGACTGCACCTATTTTTTAGGACTTCGCTTTGTCGCGCGTCGACCATTTTGTTTTATGGGCTGGAAACTGGTTGCCTTAGTCAGGATAGAGCAAATTAGAGCGCCATTTCTTCCAGCTATACGAAATTGCGCTCATGTACCGGTACCTGCTATATTATGACTAGGGCAATAAGTTTCCAAAACGTAGTTTTGGAGATGTAGTTTATTGAGTGTCTACTCAGGACACGTTTGTGCTTCGGGAAATCAGTAGTTTTGAACATCTTGAAAGCGGCAAGTGGCATACGTCGGCCAGGTAAGTGAAATTTACACCGGTTTTCGGCAAAAGACGCGTCGGAAAGAAATCTGTAAGTTGGCTTCATGAATTTTAATACGCGAGTTTCACCTAAAAACTCCATACGATCTGCTCTAATATAGGTTGGTTGGTTGGTTTGTGGGGTTTAACGTCCCAAAGCAACTCAGGCTATGAGAGACGCCGTAGTGGAGGACTCCGGAAATTTAGACCACCTGGGGTTCTTTAACGTGCACTGACATCGCACAGCACACGGGCGCCTTGCTTTTCGCCTCCATCGAAAAGTGGCCGCCGAGGCCGGGATTCGATCCCGCGTCCTTGGGAACAGTAGTCGAGCGCCGTAACCACTGCGCCACCCCGGCGGGGTGGCGCAGGAAGCAAAAGCAGGAAGCAAAAGAATTGATTGTTATGCATTTCTTGTAGTAGTAATTGATCTCACTAAACCTGCAGTAATGTCACAAGCATGCGATCAGGCTAAAAGTCACAACACACCTGTACATATTAACTCCGATGAACGTCCTATGCTGCAGAGGCGAATTAGTATTTACCAGATCTGTGTAACATGACTCCACTAATAAGAAATACGGCATCGGGGGAAGGTACTTTAACAATTAGAAAAGAGCCCGATTCTGATAATCGAATAGCTCTTCGTAATACTATTAATAAGAAGGAAAATCGGCCTTTCTACGCGCCTTGAAGGAAAAACGGACGTCGTATATCCCTCTCATAAGCCATTTCTTAAGCTAGTCGTGGTCACTGTATCGTAGCAAACTTCCTGACTTTATCTCACACCTGGCGCTCTTTACCCTATGTCACGCTTGAATTTCCTCGCAATCTAGTCCGCTAACTTAAGAGACCACGGCTACCTCGTCATCTCAATTCATGCCCAGCCCTTCACCATTTCGTTCCTTGAACTCGACGAGGATATGATTAGATCCGGTTTGTTCTCTAATCCACTCTGCGCTTTTCTTGTGTGCTAACGTTAAGCCCATATTCTTTTTTTTTTCGCAGCTCGCTGCGCTGTGTTCAAGTTCAACGCCTTAATTACTCTCCATTTCGGTGCTCTATAGGCTCTCTGTATGGGTTCTATAGGAAACCTGGGAACAGGGTGTCGAATCGGAATCGGAACCGAATCAAGAACCGGCAACGAACCAAAATTTTCGCCCGAACCAGAACCGAACCAAACTGAATTTTTTCTGTCATCTTTGAACTGAACCCGAACCGAAACAAATCGAAGGAACCGTTCCAAACCGGTTCAGGGTACGGACCTATTTGTGCTGGCGACTGGCCTTCATTATTAAGGAGAAGGCCTTGTCGGGGACAAAGTGTGTCCCGCTTTTGCGGCGGCTGTCGCGTGGCGTTCCTTGGCGCGCGTTCAAGTGTGGGATTGCAGATGACAGGAACGCTAGACAAGATGAGACTTCTGGAGCAAAGGCGCAGTATCTGTCACACACTCTCCGACAAGTGAGCGTTTGGATGGTACGCCATCGCTTCTGTCGCGTGGCGTTCATTGGCGCGCGTTCAAGCGCGGGATTGCAGATGGCAGGAACACTAGACATGATGAGACTTGTCAGGCTTTTGACTTTCATTACTTTAGTCGTTCAAGTTCTTCGTAAATGTTTTTTCCTTTTATCGCTGATTGTAAGGCGCTCTTCTCACTTATTTAAAAAGCGTACTGCACACCATAAACATCACAACCATATTGAAAAATCGTCTATTGCAAAAATAGGAGAAGAACAAAGGAAAATATACTGCCACATGCATAGGATCAATCTCTGGGGTCGGGCTATTGTTTTATCTCGAATAGGGGTGACGGCACAATGGCGCCTCTCAAAGAAATTAATTGCATCGAAGAGCTTATAGGCACTATTCACTATCAGGTTTAGCGGGCGGCAGTGGTGGCAACCCTGTATTGTGGAGACGCCATAAAGTTGGGCGGTTCGAAACTAAAAACACAAAAAAAATGTCTCCGACGCGTCGGCACCGGTATACCGGCGCCCTCCCTGCTGCGCGCTATTCATTTGTCGGACACTTGAGACGCTGTCTGCAACGCCGCCCAACCAGAGCTCTGATTTCACCGATGCCGTCTAATGATTCGCCGTAGGCCCTCTCTTTCTTTCTTTCTTTCTTCCCCTTCTCCAACGTTGCGTTGTGCGTGCCATGGTTGCCAGTACAGCTGCAAGGACGTCACGTGAATAAGCTACTCACTATCAGGTTTAGCAGGCGGCAGTTGTGGTAACCCTGTATTGTGGAGACGCCATTAGGTTGGGCGGTTCGAAACTAAACGCAGAAAGAAGTTGGCTGAAGGCTTAGGTTGGTTAAGCCTGGAAGATTGCGAAAGCAATACCTTTCGCTGCGCCTTGTTTGGCGGCTGCGCCCCGACTACTGCGAGGAGTTGTTGTTGTGGCTGTAGGAAGAAGGAAAAGAAAATGCACGGGCTTGCTACTGGCTCTGTACCTGAGCCGCCTCCGCTGCCTCGTGCAGATAGAAGCGAATATAGAGAAGAAAGAAAAGCAAGAGGGAAAGAAAGACGCGCGCCGCAACAAGGTGCGGATAATGGAGAACAGCCCCATTTATCTTCCTAGCGTGACGTCACAAACAGCGAGCGCCCTCTCTCGGCTGCGACACAGCGCCGTGTATGGACTCGCCGCCACCATCCGATGGCGCGAGCTGGGGCCCCGTCTCTCGGTCTGGCGTGACGTCACACGGTCACGTGAAAGGTCATGTATGAAGGCGCCAAGACACGCCAAAGGCTCGAAGTGCTAGCAGTATTGCTTTTGCAATAAAAATGTTTCCGACGCGTTTCGGCGCCGGTCTACCGACGTTCTCCCTGCTGCGCGCCGTTCATTTGTCGGACACTTTAGACGCCGCCTGCAACGCCATCCAACCAGAGCTCGAATTTCACATACGTCGTGTCATGATTCGCCGTAGGCCCTCTCTCTGTTTCTTTCTTTCCCCCTCTCCGAAGTTGCGTTGTGCGTGCCATGGTTGCTAGTAAAGCTGCAATAATGACAAGTGAATAAGCTCTATAGCTTCCTAGGCAGTGAAGTAATAGCATATAATTCGTAAGTTGAGTTGCATATTTAGATAAATAAATATATAACCATGCGCAACTCCAAAATTAAATGACGAATTGATTAAAAATGATGCAACACAAATAGTTTGATTTCTCTAGAATTCGTAGAAGTCGCAATAGGTGGCATGACATGTGCATAGCAGCCGTATACGATGGAACGCCAGCAGGTGCAATTTGATTCACCGAGACTTCAGAACGATAAGCCGACGCTGATGGTGGGAAGGATGCCTTGGGAAGCAATCTACCGGTCTGTTCTTGAGTTGTAGCTGAACATAGCACAAAGTTGATTCCATAAGTCATCTTCCTCTTTTGTCTTCTCTTCCCTTAAGTCCTTAGCGATGTCTGCTTGTTTTATTTTCCTTGAAAACTATGCCGACGGTCATGCTCTGATTTTCAAATGGGAATACTGGGCGAAGCCAGAGAACAGAATGGAATTAGTGGTAGGAGTTTTAATTAATCTGGTGTGTAGTAATTTCAACCCGTAGAACTATGGTGCCAAAAAAAAGAAAACGTTTCATCGCTTTATCCACCATCACTGATGCGAATGCCTGAGGCAGGCTATAAAGGTGGCCCTGAAAGATAAAAGTGCGCACTTGAGAATAAACGCCACTAATGAGTAACCTGGTCTACACGTTACGTGGTGGCAAGGAAGGTCGGGACAAAACAATTGAAAAGCACGGAGATGGATGAGGTGAAGCGGACTGAAGAAACCTTCGACTAGGCCATAAAGAAAAAAAATCAGAAGAGGGAATCGCAGTAATTGTGCAATCGGTGAACTGCAGCGCAAGAAACTGAAAGAAAGAAAACCAGTGAGGCGGCGGGAGGCGGTTATCATGAAGAAGCAATGCAGTTAGTAAACAAAAAGCAATACAAGAAAATGTAAATAATATCTTCATTCCAATGCCACTCGTGTGGATGAGAACGGGTACAAAACACAGGGTCCCAAAACTGTCCCTGTTATCACTATTTATTTATTTTTTAAATCCATTTGAATCGGTTCGGGCAGGGTGGAACCAGTTCGAACCGGACCGGAATGTGTCTCTGAAGCCGAAACCGAACCCGAACGTCAGCCGTACCCGAAACAATTCTGGTTCGACACCCTGCCGGTAGAGGGCTGTTATATTTGCTCAGTACATAGGTAGTGAGATAGAGAACGCGTTGCAATACTCACGGTGCACACATTTTTGAAGGTGCCTCTCTTTTAAATAAAAATGTACTATTGCTAGTCCGAAAATTATTGAACAAGAGTTTCAAAACAATACCATCTGGAAGTGTAAAAAAGGATAAGGTTCAGCTGTGCTTTCGCAAAGCCACTATAAGGCTTGTTGTTTTATAGAGTTTAAAGCCCTATAGTAATCAGGCAATGAAGGGCGCCGCTGTTTATAGCTGCTGAGAACATCCACCTCCTCAAGTTTTTAACAAGCACTGATGTTGCAAAGTACAAAGGCGCCTTGCTTTTTCCACGTCGAAAAGCGGTCGCCACAGCCAGGTTTTGATCCCTTGTACATTGGTTCAGCAGCGTATAGCCCCTGGATCAAAACGGAGGAGAGCGCTATAGAAGGAGCGGTCACACTGCAAAAAGTCCTGTTCCGGCTCGTTTTTTATTGTGCTTTTTTTCCTATTGTCGGTAACGGCTATTGTCGCGAATGCAGCGTTTTTAAGGCTGCCCCTTGCTACGTGTACATAAACAAACGCTCAAAAAAAAGCAGCTCATATTATCGTTTCGCGGGACTAAAGTAATGAGGACAAAAATGCTAAAGAGTTCTTCTTTTGTTCTTAACTCGTTTTAGAGAGTATTCATGTTGATAAACGACAGCTTCTTCGACCCATCTGTAGTGCGTGTGCGTGTGCGTGTGTGCGCGCGCGCGTGGGCGTGTATTGTGTGTGCGTGTGTGTGTGTGTGCGCGTGCGTGCGTGCGTGTGTGTGCGTGTGTGTGGACTGCAATTGTAGGCAAACAAAAGGAAAGTATCGAATGGGATATCATAGAAGCCTTTTTAATTGAGTAAGCAGGAAAAGATACATCTGTGAGTACATCATCTGGGGCTGTCACAAAGGAGGAGCTAGATAAGATAGTTGTGCACAGGCGGAGTTGTGGTCGAAGTGATAACGTGCGTGATCACGCGCATGAATGATGTGTTTGTGATTTGACGAGAATGCTATATATATATATATATATATATATATATATATATATATACGTGTTTTGTCAATAAAAATAAACAGTTGTAAGTTTGCGCTTCATTCGTGTGTCGTCTTTCACTTGTCCCCTGTCTATCAAATAGCGCAGTATTACCCAGTATAATATCGATGCGGCCTCTAATGCACTCTTCATAACCTATTGCATTGCATCAAAGGCGTTCAACTTGAAGCAACTCATTACTATGGGAGCTCACGTGCAATGGGTTTCGAACCTCTCTGCACTCCGCGTCAGTGAATTCCGTCGCTTCAATTTCATTTTTCCTCAAATACACATTGCGCCACGCTGGGAAGGCGTACACGGAGAATTTTGCGAGAGTCGGCAGACGCGCCTCCAGTGAACGAAAGAGCTACGAAATGCACTCGCGAGTTTCGCATGTGGATATTACAAAATAACACGTTTCTTATTTCCAGGCCACCTGCGAGCTTTTGCAATATGCGGACCAGTTTTCCAACAGCCTGAACCAATTCCCATCTCCCACCTTTACCGTCGCCGCTGCTTAGAGACTGGCTCAACAGAAACTGCCGCCGCGCTCTTTCGAGTGTGGCTTATACTTGCAGAGCGCTTTTTATATGAACGTAACTCCATGCGCACAGTCATCATTTCTTTTCTTAACATCGAGCAACGCTCCAGCAATCTGCCGGTTTTATTAAATCTCCCCACTCGGAAAAAGAACTCGTCTCAAGTTTGAGTGCGTTCGCCGCCAGCCCCAAGTACGCCAGTTGAAACATAAAATATAGAGAATGATGACTTTGACAAAAAATATTCTGTGCACTTCGGATGTCAAGTAAATACATGTTTCCATCTCTCAAATATTAGGATGGCCATAGCATTCGGCACGAGCGACAGCCTTAAAAAAGGAATGGCTCGAAAGGCAAAACTAAGTAGTAGGGCGTTCTAAAATTTGAGTATCATACTACATGACGGCGAATACGTTAAATACTTAGCTACGCCCTCCTTATGTTATGAGAAAGTTTTCGGTTCATGAAGTAGACGTAATTTAAAGCAACCAGAATGTACTTTCTTTTCATTTTTATTTTACCATGCAGAGCACTTCTCTGTCTCTTTATTTTGGTATCGATTCAGGGTTGAGGGCGGAAGAAAAGAGGCAGATATGGCTCGAAGAAAGAAACGAAGCACTAGATTTCAAGGGAGCTATATTGCGTGCAACTAAGAAGTAGGTACACACTTCTTGAAAAATTAGAGCCCGAGAGGTTTCCGACTGAGTGATGTAATGGGGCTTCTGCAGCATTCGCATTTCTCATATCGTTTAGAAGGGGTCAAGAGGAGGGATACCAACATTTCATCATACTTTCGGAATGTTTACAAAGTGTGGTGTAGGCAGTCCAGTTCCATGAAGCAAGGTAGTGAACTGGCCGTACGTTGGCATACAACAGGGGGCAGAAGCGGCGGCGGTGTTGGACGGAGGCCAGAGACAAACTCTTCTTTTATGATGCTGCGAAGGTTGGCACTTGGAGGATGTGACTTAAATTCGAAGCGGCAAGATTCACCTTGAACTAGAAGCTCTTCACAAATATTTCCGCTAATAATCGCACGGAGGTCGAAGTCGGCGGTGGAATAGAAGGAAGTCGGATCAAGCTGGAGTCGGAAATACTGTAGTTCATCGAGGAGTTGATAAGTGTAGATGATGACATCGACGGTGGTAGGGGTCTGAACGGCCAGGACATTGAAGACGAGAATCCAATCCCCTTCAAGACGTGTCGGGCACGCTCAGGCTCTGGCATGGTGACACCGCGCATAAAAAGTTCGAGGACGTCTTCTACGTAAGAAGTGTATGTCGCATTCGAGCATTGTACGCGGCCATCCAGCTTCTTCTTGGCGTATTTCGTTTGAAAAGTAGGAGCGCAGAAAATTTGGCGTAATTTTTGCTTGAAAGTGGTTCAGTCCGGAATCGTCGACTCGTGGCTCAGAGACCAAGTTTTCGTAACATCTGTTAATAAATAGACACATTTATGAGGTTAAATGAACCCTCCGACCGGTTGAAAGAAGTGACCCGGTCGCAGCTGTTGAGCCAGTCATAAGCGTCGTCCAACGGAGGAAAGCAAACATCTCGGGATCGCGCTGACGGCTGCTCACGGTCCAAGTGGGAAGGAGAAGTGGGGTAAAGTGGGAAGATCCCGAACCGGCGGCATTCAACTCTAGGGTCACGGCGGTGGTGGTAGGGGTCAAGCCGCAACCAGAACGGAGCTCCAGGTTGATAAAGCTGACGAGGCAGCGGGGGTATGACAGGCACGTCCATCACGTGTACAACAAATAAACAAGAATGTAAAAATAGTTTACAGTTAATCAGGTCGGGTATTCGGGGTCAAACAAAGGCTCTATGTCTGCGAGACGAATACACTATAAAGCACGTTTATTTACAATAATATATGTAGTGCAGGGGCAATAAGAAGGGAGATAATAGAACTTGCAGTTCTAAAATTCCTATTTGCACGTAGGTAGAGATGTAAAAGTGAGGCAGAGGGATCTGGTTGTATGTGTACCGGTTACAAGACCCCTGACCGATTCCTCGAGCGCAGTTTTATAGTTGCCCTCAGTTAGGAGTTGGCGGTTATTAGCAAAACGTCAAATTATAGGTTACGATGGGTCTCTCGTTGTGGCGTGTTAGAAGGGCTTCTATTGAATTCTTATAGGTGTGTGACTTAGTGACATGTCTTGAAGATATTTACTGATGTAATCATAATTATGAGTGTGCTAATTAGTTGCTAACGAGAAGTTAGTAATTACGCACATATGGAAATTGCTATTGAAAGAAAAGAATAGAAAGATAAAAATGTACAGACTAAAGGAAAGTTTTGTCTGTCAATCGCATAGTGAGAAGGTATTAGCGATTGGAAAGCTGCAAACGAGACGACAAGGTGCATTAAACTTACCGATTTCACTCCTAAAGTGGAGCTTAAGCGCATAGTAAGTTTTTTTCGAAATCCTCTAAGTGCGCGCGTTTTTTATTTAGAACTGTTTGAAGTAGGTCAGCAAGGCCCAGTAAAAAAAAAAAAAATCTACAGAACTGTGTCAAAAATACGACCAAATATCCTGTAGTTCTGTTGTAACCATCAGATTTTTCTGTAAATCTTTAATACTTTTCTGTAGTTCTGTAGTTTTTCTGTAGTATATTTCTATTATCTGCAGTTCTGTAACACTTTTCTGTTGTAACTACAGATATTTCTGATGATACTACAGAATGTTCCGTTGTCACAACAGGTTTCCCGTCAAAAACCGTACAGAAATTCTGTCGTAACATCAGAAAATTTTCTGTAGTTTTTTCCGAGTGGGGGGAGGTCACAGCTGTACAACACCGAATAGAATAGGCAGAATCATCCGGCAGAGTGTGAGATACTTTTCTGTAAACCTGAACGGTTTGGAAATTTCTTGTAACGGGATAGTCAAAAATACGATTGTGCAATAGAAAGCTTGAAACGAGAAATATTTTCAAACGTTCCTTTGTATTTGACACGAACAGATCTTTTTTGCTATAAGCTTAGAAGTAATCACTTTTGCCAACGACAGGAAAAGCTGTAAATAAAGCCTGCAAAACTTACACTCGACCGAAATGACAAAGCCACTCTTCGGCCCTGGTACTTTCCCGAAATATCATTTCTGAAAGTGAAAACATAGGGAGCGTAACGGGAAGAGGAAATTGAACATTATGTAGGGCAGTGCACGCCTCTCGTGCTTTCTTTACCAGTCGTTATTTTTCTTCCTAGCCTTGTGTGCTTTCTGGAAAACACTCTGAATATGCACTTCTTCGCTCGCTTCAAATTTTCAGGCGCATTGCTTTATTCATTCGAAGTAGCAAACTCCGTCATAGCACTCTCGAGGTACACAAACATGAGAAAACAAGCGGCTTCAAAAGAATGACTGCATACACCGAGTGTATATACGCGCACAGAGGCCTGATGCGGTCTCGTGCGCTCGCACGCCTGTCATTGCAGTGCGCGGTCGCCGTCGATGATGGCACGGACCGCCGCCGGCGCGGAAACAATTCACCGTGCGAAAAACAAACAGGCCATTATTCTTACCTTCTTGTCTGGTTATATTTATTTCATGTCAAGTTCCTCTACATTCTTCATGACACAACCGAGGTGTACAGTTTTCCTGCTGGGTCAGGCAAAGTGCATGCATGATAAATGTTCATGAGATAGGGTTGCTTCTCGCTGTAGTGCGGCCCAAAACGAAGGAACTGTACGATACGCTCCACTGCAAAGAGGAAAATAAAACATCGCAAAAACTCCCCACGAATGTTTCGCCGAGAACACTCATCTTGGAGGTTTCGCTCGATAGGATGGGTTTGGAAGGCAACAAAGTATTAATGCGCGGCTCAACGCGAAAGACGCATGAGCGCATGTATTGCTAGAGCACAGAGAAATGGTAAGAAAAGGGCTCATCGTCCATATCAGCACTGCTGTGAAACGAGAAGTGGGCTAAAAAAAATTACAGAAGATCAATCAGATTGACACGTCATGTACACGTGCGTGGTACGTTTCTACATCTTATCTCGTGGTTATATTATCACCTATGCAAAAGATGCCAGAGACATAGCGACAATGTCGCGACGTATGTCGAAGAGAGTGGGCGAATTTTCAATTTGGCGCGCCCTACGATATCCTGGGACGTAAATCTGTGCCGACTTATGCGTGGCGTCAAAGTACAGCTTTTTGTCGTCATGGTCCTAGGCCCTCCAAGACCCGTTACCGAATATCTCGCGGAGTCGTCATCCTCGATCCATTCTCGCAGGAGTTCCTGTTGCACGCCATGGACGCAACTCTGCTGGTGGAGCGGTTACCACAATGGAAACACGACGACGACTTATTAACAGTGAAATCATCATCATCATCATCAGCCTGACTATACCCACTGCAGGGCGAAGGCCTCTCCCATATTTCTCCACTTAACCCGGTTCTGTGCTAGCTGCATCCACTTGACCCCTGCGAACTTCTTAATCTCATCCTCCCACCTAAGTTTCTGCCGCCCCCTGCTACGCTAAGCGACCATCGGTTATCCTCTCTTCGCACTACATGTCCTGCCCATGTCCATTTCTTCTTCTTAATTTCTACTAGAATGTCGGTAACTTGAGTTATTTCTCTGACCCACTCTGCACGCTTCCTATCTCTTAACGTTACGCCTACCATTTTTCGATCCATAGCCCTCTGGGTTGTCCTCAACTTAAGTAGAACTCTCTTGGTTAGCCTCCACGTTTCAGCGCCATAGGTGAGTACAGGTAAGATGCAACTGTTATATACTTTCCTTTTTTTCCGGTGGAAATTACCGCATACAACGATGGAGAGCAATATAGTCAAGCAGTTGACCTTACCGAGCGGCTTTAGCTACACATATGCTAGTAATACTCGATCGTCACTACATTCAAGTTTGATTAGATTCTGGCACTCATTATTCTATTTTAGTAATCAGCTTTCCGCAGTTCTCACAAAGGCTTTCACATTATGGGCTGGCACACACGCTCACCTCGCGTGGAGAAATCTAATTAATTTCCTAGTCATTTGCATGGCCAGCATTCAAATTCAGATATCAACGTTCGCCATCAACTGCCTTGTTTACAAAAACCTTTGCGTGAAATTAATCTAGCCACATTTTTCCCCCGCAAATATGGGGCGAATATTGGCCTCCTAAATGCAATATCCCGTTTTCAACTGAGAAAGCGGCAGCCCTCAGTGGTACGAAGCGAACGAACCCGATGCTGCGAGTTACTACAGAGAGTAGCGAGATTTCGAGTAGGGGACCCGCTCGGTTGGGTGAATAGAGTAATTGCGAGGCAGCAATCTGCAAACGCAGAATGCTCCGATGAAAGTAATTGGGAGCGTCAATCACTCTGAGCATGAGCATTCGAACCGTGCCATTACCGTATTCCCGAATCAATAGGGTCGTTCTGTTCTAAAGCTCTCTAGTGTCATGCTGCCATCTCGAACCGATGCCTTTGTTATTATACAGTGCGACGCAATTAACGAAGGTAACGCAATCACCAATATTAACCTTTCATTTCTGCCGAGACCTTCACAACGGCCAGTCACAAGCATTTATTACCAGTTTTACGCACGAGCATCGGCACTTATTCAGTGATAATTACGCTAAATTGGTCGAGAGTACCTCTAATATTTCGGAGTTCTCTTAAAAAACAGTGTTGCCTCGCACATCCACTGAAAATATCGATGTCGAGCGCCCTAACCACTGCGCCACCCAGGCGGGCGTAGTATTCATTGATTAATTGATTGATTGATTGATTGATTCATTCATTCATTCATTCATTCATTCATTGATTCATTCATTCATTCATTTATTCGGTGCGCAAGTAATTATAAAAGCCGACCACATTCAGCTAGTCAGCAGCTGTGAATATTGCCACTCTCATCAAGCGGTGCCAATATGCCGAATAAGGTGACAAATTTTCAAATAGCACTTAGCAATAATGCGGGAACACGAATCGGCTTCGATGCATATGCACCATGCAGTAGATAGCGCGAAGCACACAGCGTTTACTCATCACGACTGAAGTAAGCGTGCATCCTAACGCAAGCGCATGCTGACTTGTTAGACATGGTAAGAAGTACGCGTCGTCGATTCCTTGGCGAACACGGGCACCGTTCCCAGTTACACAAGTCGAATAACTAGGGTCGCTTCACTGTTTATCACAACACGCAAGTCATTGAATTGCAAGCTGTTGTCTGCTATCGTGTGGTGGCAACAGCTGCACCATTTTGGCACAGACCGCTGGAGTCGCGCCCAGTTTTGGTAAACTTTCCGTAATTGGAGACGTCCGCACTTTTAGAAACGAACGAAGTCGTGCAGATGACGCCATGTTGCCCCGCTGAAACATACGGCGAGGTGCAGCACCACATGAACCAGTTCACGTATTGCAGGTGAATCAAACGGACATTTTGTTACTCGAATTCTGTTAGTGTAATATTTTACCTTCTAGTCGAAGGTTCGTAAAACCATCATCCAATCGTGACGTTCAACGAATTTTACCCGATCCACCAGCAGCCTTATCTTCTCTCTTCGAATGAGTGGAAAGTTAAAGCTTAGAATATTGATACGGGGCAGAAGGCTAGCACAGGAAACCGCAGCAGGTGATGAGCAAGTGTTCACAGCACAGCAGAGCAGAACACAGCAGGTGTTCAGGCAAGCTCAACGGTTTCTTCTGCTTCGTCGTCTCTCACTCCATTTTCTATCGTCGTCCTCTTCGGTGGCATATACGTAACATTATGTTCGAAGAAACCATTATCCCGGATTCGAACAGCCCATGTTCCTTAGAGCAGTTCTCGTTAAAATGAAAGATGGTGCGTTACATTTCTGCATCGGTTATCACGAGCTAAATGAAAATGCCAGCGGTATAGGGTGAATGCACTGGTACCGCGGCAAATAGGGAGGTGTGGTGCATGGACCAGTATTGGATGGAGCAGTAATAATTATGCACAAGTTATGAATGGGGGCAACTAACTACTGATTGCTAATTGTTGAAACCTAATTAGTTTAGTGTGATGGTTGAAAAATAGGAAAGTGAGAACTTTATTTAATCAGATGAAACGTGATCGAATTGAAGGTAGTAAAGAAGTAGCGACATTGAGATATTCTTGGTGAAAAAACATGAAACAGGGATCTTTACTTTGGATGGACTCGCAGCTGGTTGGGAAAATCGGAAGCACTGACACTTCCGTTGAACGTTTAGGCATTCTCCGTGTCGGCAGAACTGAGCTGAGAAAGCTTGTCGACAAACAGCATGGACAAGAGAACAGTTCTAGGTGATCTCGTGCAGCTATTCTGGCATATTCGGGAACGAATACGTAGATTAGATGCATTACCTGTATATTACGTCAATAATATAGATTGCATATGAATGGAGACTGCACTGCACGGCGCATTAACTGGGCTTAATCTCACTGCAGCATTTGTGATTTCAAGTAGTCTAGAAGAAAGCATAGTGCCACCTTCATTATCAGTTCAGTTCAGTCGTTCAGTCGTGTCCTACTCTTCGTGACCCTATGGACCAAATCACTCCACGCTTTCCGGTCTCTCACTATCTTCCTAACATCACATAACTTCATCTGCAGCACCTCAAAGATGCCATCTGACGTCTTCATTATACTGCATGCGAATGTTCCTCATTAAGTTTGAGCCAAAACACTAAACGCACACCACAAAAAAACCGCAAAGCACACTACAAAATTAAACAAGCGCAAATAAAACAGGTTTTTCAAAAGCCCTGCAAATATTTTTCGTTCAGGAATCGCCTTCACACAAAGCTCCTTCAACTAATTGCGCCGGCGAAGAGAAGCGAAGGGCAACGAAGCTGCACACTTCAAGTTATTCATTACTTTCAGTTTCTATAGAGGACTATGAGAGAGGAGTGCAGCCCAGCAGGCATACACTTCTCTATAGGTGCCTGTTTTGAAGTACATGAATCAAATGGGGCTACAGAATTCTAAGCGATGTAGGATGTCATGCTTCAAGGGATGTGTTGGAGTCGTAGTCGTCTAAACTTTTCTTGGAGACATGCGCAATTGGAGGTTCATTTTTCATCAGTTCAAACTCATCTCGCAAGTTAGCCTCAAACTGTAATGGGTAGCAGCTGAATGTTATCTACAGCGAGAATTCATATTACACGACCCGTAACGCTGTACGATGAATACTTACGTCACAAGCTTGATACGAACGTCGAGAAGACATACAATTGAAAACACGTTTATGGTAAACTCGAATCCTAGTCTTGATCTTGCCTCTTCCCTTGCATCACGACGAAAAATTTCACACCTGTGTCTTTTTCACAAAATGTTTCATCGTGTGTTCATTCGCAACGATTTACTTTTTCCCCTTTCATGTATTTCACGCCGCACTGATCGCATACATAAAGTAGGCATTTCTACATGCAAAACGAAAACTTTTTTGATTCTTTTATTCTTCGCACGTGATATCACTGCAACCACCTTCCTTCTTCAATTACCACAGTTTTTGAACCTGCATTGTTTTCGTCTGCTGTCACATTTTTTTATTGTCTAATACATTTTTAGTGTCTCATATTTTTGATCACTTATTCCAATTGTGGTGCATGTTTTTGTAGCTTGTTTCCTTCTTGGTTTGTATTGTCAGTATTTTCTGTATTATCCACTCCCCTCTGCAATTCTTTGCTCTGAATATAAAATAAATAAGTAAATGAAATAATAAATACATAAATAAATGAATAGCGTGACTAGCGATGTTTAGTTTAGTTTAGTTTGTGGGGTTTAACATCCCGAAGCGACGCATGCTATGACAGACGCCTTAGTGGACAAATCCTGAAATTTCGACCACCAGGGGATCTTTAACATGAACCTATATTGCACAGCACACGGGCATCTGGGTTTTCACCTCCAAAGAATTTTGTATGTGTGTCTGATGAGAGTATGCTGCTCTTTCACAATAGAGACACCAGAGTCTCTAGTGAGTTTCAAATGAATTTTCTCTTGCGTTCCTACTGTGTGTCTAAAACAAATTGGCCACCGTGTTTCTGATTGGTACTTAATGTGTACATCTCTTGTGAGTTCTTTATGAGTATTGACCAATGAGCGTCTGGTGGCTATCACTTTGGTTTATGATGTGATCTTGTTTGCCGAAACTACATGCAACTGAGTTAATGCCGGTATTTTTAGTTACAGAAACCAAAAACAGACATTGCATTCCGTGAAAATGGTCCTTTTTTTATTCACAACGTGCAGCACAGCTCGGATTACATTCGCATGCCTGCTTTCTATGCTATGTAAGGAAATAAACTTATTTTATTTCTCGGCAGAGCATAGAAGACAGGCCATTTTTAAAACGAAGCGGCATTGTCCTAATGTAGTCACACGTGTACCCTAACAAATACAAAACGAAAACGCTCTGTAATTCTGCTCACAATACTTGAAATAATTCAAGCTTCATTTCCAACTCATGGATAATCTTACACATACGGGACACATGCGTAAAGAATTCACATGTGGAACCAAGTAACTATCATATCTTTTCTACAAAAGTCATGAGATAATTTCAAACACAAGAGGCATGTCCCACAGTGTTTTCCTGGCACCTGTACATTTCAAACCCTCATAGTTAACAGTTGGTAGGAGAAACATGCTGTACTGTTCACAGAGAAAAAGAATAAAAAGAGTTCAATAGAACACATTGCGTTGCTCTATTTCCAACTATGTTATCAAAGGTGAAGCATGCAACTTCTCAAGCATCATTGCAAGTGTTTGAATGAAGGTGCATAAGTAGCGAACACAATGCCCTTTGCTCAAATTTTACCCTTATGTCAAGCCTGAGACCTGTACTGTGAGGAGATAGCATATGTAATTACATTATTAGGAGTAATTGTCGGATTGTTACCTAAGCCATTTGTGGGAGCAAGCAGCAGCTTAAAGTGACACCCATATGAATGCATAAACACAACTGTTTTGAAATTTCCCACCTTCAGACTGCAACTATGGCAAATTTCTTCATTTAACATAGCTAAGTGAATTCTAGAGCAAAAAAAGAAAGGTGTATCAAAGCAAATATTTTTAAATCACTCCAACATGACCTTGTTAGATGTTTCACACGTTCCCATTTTGTTTAAGCTCTATTCAAATTCCTCAAGCAAGGGAACCTGATTTCCTTATCTAGTAGTACTTCTGACTGGCAAAACTGAACAGTAAACTAATTAATAGTGTGAAAATGCCTGTCCTAGCAAACCTAAGAAGAAACAAATAAATTTAACTAAAAAAGGCAAAAAGATCCCAACGTGATTTTATGAATAAACGCCTATTACAAAAGAAAAATAAAGTATGTCAGCAGCAAAAAGACAAAGCAAGGAACTGGAGATGCGAAGGTTATTGTTGATGCACTGCGAAAAAAAAATACTGAGAACTGTCATTTCCAACTGAATTCCTAAGGGCGGTGCTACGAGCGTCCATCCATACTCACGAATAGTGATGCCGCCACACCCTGCGTACGTCACAGATCAGCATCAGCATTGGCTCACAATAATGTGATCAGCTATGCTTTTCCTTTATGGCCAAGGTGATAGGGGTAGCTTATGGGCAATGTTTTTAAGAGCGGGGAGCCTATTTGCTGCTGTTGTGCTGTCAGTTTAGGCAGTTCTCCCAATGAGAGAAAAAAAACAAGAACTCTCAACTCTGATAACGTTGCTGGAAACAATACAATGCAACATGTCTCATATTCATTTTCATCTCCTCCTAGAAACTTGATCCTTAAATTTTAAGAAAAATTAGTAATAGTGTTTCTTTCTTTAATTACTGAATAAGACTAATATGCTCGAATGCGCCAAATTTGGGACCGTGTTTAATTTGTTGCATTTCTTATATGAAAAAAATATATCTTTAAACAGTTTACCATCTAAGTGGTTGTTCATTCAGCAATCAATTCCTATGTAGGTTTGCCTTACAGCCGCAGTGAAAAAATAATTGAAACAGCCTCCTTTCAGATTTGTGGCACCTATGAATTTTTTTTTAAATCTTGACTTTCTCACACAATCAGAAATATGCTTGGCATTCTGCACTCTTTCTTCTTTTTGCTCTGAGCACATAAAATATTGTGAGCCCTCCATGGATCTTCTTTCATTTGTGCATACCATAATCCTCTTCTTTCTTTTGTACATACCTCGTCATCGTCCCGCGGCGCCGGCTCCGGCACGCGCCTGGGTTCACCATCAGATTTAACGCTGACACGGCGTACCATGCCTTGCCGTCACGACTTTGCAGTCTCGACCTGGCCTTCTTTCACAAGTGGTGGAGGTGAAATTTGATCCCCTTGCTGCCTTGTGCCCTACCTCTCTCTGGAGCTACGTTCCGGTCGCCGTTTGGCAACAGCCACCATCGTTATGTCAACCGAGAGCAGTCCCGACCCGGCCGGACCCTCTACCTCGGCTAAACCGCCGCCTTCCACTGTGCCCACTGTGCCCACACGACAACACGACCCGCCGCTGTTCGCTGGTCGTCGCGACGGAGACATGGATGACTGGCTTGACACTTATGAACGCGGCAGTGCCTACAACCGGTGGGATGATGCTTTAAAATTCCTCAACGTTTCGTTCTACCTCATTGAGGTCGCCAGGAATTGGTTTATCAACCGCGAAACCCACACCACTAACTGGCCCATCTTGAAACAGCAGTTCCGCCAATACTTCGCCGACCCGGCAGTTCGGACTGAGATCGCGAAGAACAAGCTCGCTTCCCGCCTTCAAGGTCCCGATGAGTCGTATGTGTCTTACGTAGAGGCCACACTTGCACTTTGCCGGCGTATTAGCCCCACAATGCCGGAACCTGAACGCGTACGCCATGTCATGAAAGGAATCAATTCTGTGGCTTATAACACCTTTCTTGCCCAGAATCCATCAAGTGTTGATTCCATTATTACGACCTGCCAACGTCTCGAACAGCGGCAGTTCTCCCGATTGCAGCCCGGCTTCTCTACTGGCCCGCACTCCACTGACCTCGATCTACGAGCCCTAATTCGAGCGCTAATCCGCGAGGAGCTCCAAGCCCTCAGCTCTTTCTGCCGGCACGGGTGCAATCACTCTTCTTCTAACGACGCGAGCCTCCGCGCCATCATTAAAGAGTTGGCAACTATCACTCACCCTGTCACACCTGACCCTCCTGCACTTCGCCCAGCGCCGACTTATTCTCACGTTGCTGCATCCCCTCCTCCTTTTGTTCCCCCACCACGACAAGCACCACCCTACAACGACATCTACGCCGTGACGACGGCTCATCCTACGCCACCCTATTACGCACCTTGGCGCCCCTCTCGCCCAGTGTGCTACTATTCTGGAATCCGAGGACATATATCCCGCTTCTGTCGTCGACGCATTTAGAACGATTGGCGTGGTTACGACGTCTTCGAATGTGATATACCCTCATATTATCAGCGACGACCTATTCCCAGCCCACCTCGTCGATACTCTCCACCACCGGTATCCTCGTCTGAACCAAGTGGGGCCCATGTATCCCGACGCCGGTCCCCCTCTCCATACCGCCGCTCTGTTTCTCCACTTCGACCAGCAACAACTCTCCCTGTCCGCCATTCGGAAAACTAAGCGATGCAGTTTCCGGAGGTGAAACTGCACGTTCCGAACTTACCAAAAGTCTTCCTCATCGCCCGTACAATGTGATTTCCATTTTAGCTGAAGGATTACCAGTCGAAGCTTTGATTGACACAGGGACTGCAATTTCTGTTACTCGCGCTGATTTGTGCCACCGCTTGCGGAAAGTAATGACACCACATGATGGAGCTGAACTTCGTGGAGCAAATGACGTCCCTCTACATCCTTCAGCGAAGGGTACAGTTCGAATTGTTATAGACGGCGTCCGCCACCATGTGTAGTTTGCTGTGTATTCACCGTGTGCGCATCAGATGATTTTTGGATGGGATTTTTTGTCGACCGCTTCAGCGTTAATTTCTTGTGGCGCCCGTGTCATTCATGACAGACAGTGATTTTTCCTCTCACATTTCTGAAGGACGTCATTCCCTCATTGCCGCAGTTGATACTGCATTGCCTCCACGGTGCGAAAAACTTGTTACCGTTGTTTCTGAACACATCACTGACGGGGATGTACTCATCGCACCATCTCATCGTCATCTTGCATGTGGAATCGCCTTCCCATCAAGTCTTGTACGATTCCGCAGCGGCTCAGCGAGAGTAGCTGCCACGAACACATCCCGTGAATCTCTCGTGCTGACTAAAGGAACTTCCCTGCCATGCATAGTGGATGCTCACCCTATGTTCATGATGGTGCTCACCGCCCCGCTACCTCAGCAACGCGATTCATCGCACGTCTCTCTTCTCATGCTGTCGAAGGCAATCAATCTGGACTTCATGCCACACCAACGCCAAGAATTGCTGGAATTGCTTCAGGCCCATCAAGCCATTTTTGATGCCACTTCCCCCCCACAAGGACGACGAGTGTTGCACACCACCGCATCATTACTGAAGGTAACTCAATCGTACGCCGACGACCTTATCGGGTTTCTCTCTCGGAACGAAAAGTAATCGAAGAAAATGTGAATGACATGCTCCGTCGCAATATTATTCGTCCATCAACAAGCCCATAGTCCTCCCCAGTAGTATTAGTTAAAAAAATGACGGGTCGGTACGATTTTGTGTTGATTATCGCGCACTCAACAAAATTATCCGTAAAGATGTCTACCCGATGCTGCGAATTGATGACGCCCTTGACTCTCTCCAAGGCGCTGAATATTTCTCGACGTTGGTTCCTCCGCTCAGGTTATTGGCAAATACCTATGCATGAGGGAGACAAACAAAAAAACCGCTTTCGCAACTCCCGGTGGGCTTTACGAGTTTAATGTTATGCCCTTCGACCTGTGTAACGCAACAGCGACATTTGAAAGAATGATCGATACGGTACTTCGTGGCCTAAAATGGAAAACTTGTTAGTGAAAACATTGTTATCTTTTCGGCAACTTTTAACAACCATCTCATGCACCTCAATGAAGTCCTGACGTGTCTTGCTTCAGCGAGCCTTCAGCTCAACACCAAGAAGTGCCACTTTGCACAGAAGGAAATTAAAATATTGGGACATCTGGTTAGCCATGACAGCATTCGTCCAGACCCTGAAAAAATCACCGTGGTCTCGAATTTTCCTCGTCCACAAAGGACTGCAGATTTGCGCAGTTTCCTCGGCCGGGCGTCATATTTCCGGCGTTTCATAAGGCATTTTACAATTATTTCTGCGCCACTTCATGAACTACTTAAAGCGTGCAGCTCTTTCGTGTTGACTGAACAGTGCAACACTGCTTTTAACAACCTAAAGCACGCCCTCACATCAGATCCCGTTCTAGGCCACTTCAGCGACAGCGCTCCTACTATCCTGCACACTGATTTGCACTTTCATTAGGTATAGTATGCATGCATATGGTATGCACTTTTATTTGTGCATACCATAACCTTCTTCTTTCTTTTGTACATACCATTGTCATCGTCCGCGGCGCCGGCTCCGGCACGCGCCTGGGTTCACTATCAGATTAAACACTGACACAGCGTACCTCGCCTTGCCGTCACGACTTTGCCGTCTCGAACTGGCCTTCTTTCACAATATATTTATCAGGGCCTGCATATCTCAATCCAAGGTGATATCAAAGTTATAAAAAAAGTGCATCCAGAGAAAAGCTGCTTATGCCATGATGTCGGTCAAACATTTTTCTTCCGAAATACTAGCAATAGCACAAAACTAATTTCACTGATGGTGTATTGAGAAATGCGTGTACCATGTGTAAGGGAACCAAAGAACTCTGCATAAATAAAGGCCTTTAAAGTCAAATTAGCTAGACCCATAGCGGACATGACATTAAGGAAGGTGAAACGACTTTTTCATTTCTCGTGTTAAACTCTTTACTACTGCATCATTTCAACGCTTCCATGAAAAGCCACGACACAAAATACAGAAGAATTCAACTGCCCACTGAAAGCTCATTTCTGCCTGTGTGTTGTGAACAACACTAAGATACGTATAATTTGTCAGTAATACAAAAGACTATGTAGTAATGAAAGCAATCACTCTTGACATGCACATTCTACTTCGTGTGGTTACTCAAATAATACTTTCTAATCGTCATTCTACTAAAATAGTACTACGTAAGTTTGTACCTTGGCGTAAACCATGATTTACATTATTTTTGCTCGCGCACACAAGCACCAAACCTAAATGCAGCGACCACTGTGAAATATGCGCCACAGCAACAACCTGTTTCTTGCACGCTGGTTGTACTCATCGTAATAATGCACCCACTGTTAGAAAAATGGGCGCTTTTAACATCAAATAAAAGATGAAAAACTCGTTCGGGGTACTGATCACATCCAATCACGAAGCCGGTCGTGCATCCAATACGCACCGTGCTACAACTATATCTTGAAATATACACCACAACATTATACTTATATCGTACACCGGCTGCGCGTTAGGGACGAACGCACATAGGAAAAGCGACGGCGTTTGAAGAGTTGACTTGAACGGCGCGGCAGGAAGAGACGAAGACAACACACACGGACAAGCGCAAAATCCTTCCCCCGCGCCGTTCATGTCAAGTATGTCTGACCAACTAGCCCAAACGTTCACGCTTCTTGTTCCGAAGAGGGATAGGCTCGCCCTCACAATAAAGCAGGCTGGGTCGAGTTCGTAGCTTGTATTACTATGAAATTTTGCGACCACACGCAACAGTATTAACAACACGTACTTCATTCAATAGCAATATTAAATAAAAGTAATTTCAAGCAGCGTACTCACATTTCCAAACAATCACGCCAGTCCATTTCCTTCTTCCGTGTTGACGCCGGCGTTGCCACGGCGCGGTGCAAGCGGTGTACGGCACTGAACATATTTACCACTACATCACGTACTTCAGAACGTCTATTAGAGTTCACATGTCACATATAAATTCTGCGGCCCATTCACAGAACCACCGAACAAAAAAGCCGCACAGCGTAATGAAATAGCGTTCACAATCACACTACACGACAACAAAGGCAGCATGGCGCCGTCGCAACTTTCTGCCACTGGCGACTTCGGATCGGATCGGACTGACCTATCGGTGGCTTTTCTGGCTTTTTTTTACTGCCGCTTCCTAAAGGGACTTTCGGCTTCGAAGGGCAGTTTGGCGATAATTTATTTTTTGAAAGGCAGCGTACAGTCTTCGTCTAGGGCAATCTTTAAGCACAAAGCTGGCGGGCTGAGGGAACAAAAACCAGTGCCGCTGGGTCCCAGCGTTCCATGCCTGATCATGGACCCAGTATGGCATACACTGGCATACTGTCACGCGCCGCACTGGTGGCACTGGTTGCCCGGAGAGAAAAAAAAACGCCTCGAATAAAAAGTAAAAGCTAGAAAGTAACGAAGCATCTCAACTACATTTCAAAAAGGCTTAAAAGATAAAAAAAATAATAAAAACTGGGCGAAAACAAAAAGTGCAGCACTAGCACGCTTCGAACAGAGTACATATTACTTTGTAACTTTCTACGTTAACCACTCGGCCAGGCCGGAAACTGTGAGTGCAGGAAACATTTTCGCATGTTATGTCATGATCGCATTCACATAATTGGGACTAGTATTTCGAAGCATGTCTTGAAGTGTACAGGCCATTGCTGCCGCTCTAACACTTACAACTTCACCATTGGAGCTTGTTGCCTGCTCCCACGACTTGCAACTAATGTTCTGGATGCCTATGCGTAATATTTTGTGCACTGGAATCATTTGAACATGTCGAGTTTGGCATCGCTGGCAAATTTACCTGCGCCGGCTGTTCGATGGTGTTCTGCTACTGTGGGCGTAATTTTCGCTGAACACGGAGCTGTAGCACAAACGTTCAAGGAAAAAAGTGCGACCAAACTTCAATATCGGGCAAGCACAGCAGCGACGGCACTATTTTGCATGTAACTAAATCCTATTTGTATGTAAACGTTTTGGGAAGCGATGCGATGACCGAGGGCTCGGCTAATCTATACGCAGAGCAAGAAGGAGCTCAAAAGCTTGAGAACCGCGCCAAATATCATGCATTACAAGCGCTGTATGTTGTTTTTTTTCTCTCATGGGTCCATCGCTCGGTGAACTACTCTCTTCCTTGTCTCCTTTTGAGTGATTACTTTGTAAACATAGCATGTGTGAAAGGAAATGCAAATGCATGTTCCTGTCAAGTCATCAATTTAATTCTTAGTTTTGAATTAAATTATTTCAGGCCACCTTCCTGTCCTGTAGTAATGCAAGGGCATGTAGCATTCATTAAACTGCTTTAAAAATATGTTGTTCCTCATGAATTATGTGTACGTCCTCCAAAATCATCAAGCAGTAATAGTATAGCACATGTAGTGATTGTTGATAATAAATTCTTTCTATATTGAACTGCTCAGGTTGCACTGTGTTTCAAGTTGAAACACACCGTGTTCTCTCAATGAGGGGTCTCAATGACCGAGAAAGTACACATCATACTTCTCGTTAACTTTTCACATTTTGTGCTTACACATTAGCAGTTCACAAAAAAAAACCTGATTTTTAAAACAAGAAAAAATAATGCGAAATGTCAATTGAAAATCTAGTTTAAGGCTGTTACTAAAACACAGAAGGTATTGAATCTCTGTTGAGTTCCTTTGTACTCATTAAGAAAACATTAAGACCAAACCAGAAACTCAAAACCTATTTTCGTAAGGTTGGGATTCGATCCCGCGTCCTTGGGCACCAAAGCCGAGCAGGCTAGCGGATGTATGCGATTAGAAAGCCTAAATGGTATGGCACCTACCGGAATGCATGCTGTACGACCTTCGTGAAAATTCTGGTACTAAAGCCAGGAGGCTAATCACCGTTTGGATGTTTACCGATGGCGAAAACCCCAGATCTACCGGTGCTCACCATCATTGGGACTAGTCTGTTGTCAGCAGTTGAGAAAATGGCGTCATAAATTGCGTGATATATGGATCGCATAAATAAATAGCTCAACTTCCACACTGATTTAGCATTCATAAGTGCTGCTAAAGGGAACGTAAATTACAGATATAAGCGAATATAGAAAGGTTGCAGCAGAGTATTTCGCAGTCTTTCAAGCCGTACAACTGCCTGCAGAGAACTAAAGAAAAACTGATCATGGTCTGAAATTGAAACCGAATGTAGGCTACCTGTATACAAAATCCTTCTGGGCAAAAGAAAATTAAAATGAAATTAATTACACGCTATAACATGGTTACTAAACAGAAGCATGAATTCAACCATATGTGATTGTTCGAGAAGAAGTAAAATGCGGCAAAAAGACATTTAAACTGTTGAAAGCTATACCTATCAGCTGTAGAGAATAAAAAGGAAGAATATCCAGAAGTTTTTAAGGTGCAAAAGAAAATGCTATATTGCATATAATAATATAACGCCGTACGCAAAGCTAGACAGCCATTGCTGCTAGTGTTGCAAAGCCTAACGGCACCCATAGAAAATTTTGAACCGAAAGCTCCACTGGCCTAGTAGAGCGAGTTCCGCCGTCTGCCGCCGAATAACCTCAGAGAGAGAAGCGATACCACGTGACTCGCCATAGCTGCTGCTATCTCCGCTACTTCTACCGCCGCTCGCCAACTCTCACCACGTGACTATCCTGGAACTTAAAAAAGTGAGACGCTCAGGCCACCGCCTCGCAGTTCTTGTTTCAGAGACCTATACTTCGGTTAGATAGTGAACGATGGAAGAAGGGAGCGAGTCTGAATGTCCGCCTATGCTGAAGATGTGTTCGTGCACCATGCGTTGAAAGCTGCAAGCTGAGCCGGATCATCCTGTGTATATGGCGCGGGTCACTAATCGATATACAGGAGACGGTATACAGCTGCTCGCGACAAGCGCGAGGCTGAAACGCGTGAAGAATGGGCATAAACATCTATAAGAAAGATTTCACTAGCGTAGTCCAGCAAAACCTCAGTAATTACTTTTTTAAGCAATCTGGGCAAATTGTTTGCAATGCTATGCCCGGAATTTTCTGTAGCAGTCCAAACAATATATCTCTATTTGGGAAAGCTTGTGATTGGCGCAGTTTTCATTTGACACTAGGAATACTGTCTTTGTACTCAATATTTTATGCAGCATTTGTGAGTACCGATGTTTTGTGGCTTGCGTTTCGAATTGCAGGAGCTCTCGTGTTATCATGCTAATCAAACGGAGATAGTATGTACGCGCCATAACGCCTAGTATAGTAGCACAAATGGCTTGAGCCATTTGTTCGAGGTCTCTATATTTTTTTTTTTCGGAAATCATGATTTGAAGTGTGGCGTAAAAGGATATTTTTCAAATAATGAAATATGACTTTGTGATAACTCGATTTTGTGCAGTTCTTACACTTTTCTTTAGGGCATTTTGTGTCATAAAGGGGGGAGGGGGGGGGAGGAATGAACCTGGCGACATGCTTATCATCGCACCCCCTTCTGTGTCGGACTGGCTCATTTTCGTTTGCTAGGCTTTGTCCATCTGTAATAGCCAGCGATCAGTATTTGTGCATGCAGCCTGAGCCCATACGGCGGAGTGTCGAACGTCCGAGGAATTTTCGAAGTGCTCTCGCGGAATTTTGAGCGTGCCACAGTCTACGCGTAGCCTATTGCCTGAGCGGGGGCAGGTCTCGACGTGGTCCTGATCAGGCAGCTGCGATCCAACTCGAACGAAGAATATAATCTAATTCGCTTAAATTAAAAGAGTGCACCACCCAGGCGCATACGCTTTAGTCTTCGATGCCGTAGAGATTGCAACCTCGAGGTGGCCTCGAGAGTGAGGCGAACCAAGCCTAGGTTATGAGAAAGCTATCATGGGATAGAAAAAGGAAGAAGGTGCGTTGAAACAAGGCTAACGAGGCAACCAGTAAGCCTGAAACACGGATAGCTATAGAAGAAGTACATAATAATAAAATCATTATTTCCTCGAGCAACGCTTTCAAGCACAACGAAATCGCAGAAAGCTTCAATAAAGAGAATAGTGGAACTTACTCCGTCGTACCTTTGTAGTTGCTTCACTAGTGACTACGCATATAGCATAGATGGTGAGTATATGCAGGACACTAGAGCTGGACAGTATGAAATTAATAATCTGGCATATTCTTTTGAAATAAAAGCGGTGAAAGAAAGCCATTTGCGTGGAAGTGTGACCCTCTGCACACTTACGGTATTACTTGAAAGTAGGTCCGAAAACCGCCTCTGTAAAACCGCTGGGTGGCGGAATTTAGCTTGGTGGTCAGGTGTCACAGACCACCGCCAACAACCTTACTTTGGCGCCGTGTGCTGCAGATGCACGTATGCTGAGCGCGAGGCACTCCCGCTTGATATATGATGAAGCCGGAGGGAGGTTTCCAGGAATCGGAGTCCCCTCCGCTTCCGGGTATTCACCGCCGCTTTGTGCGCAGGCTAAGTCCACTCGCAGTACGACCAAGAGCGCCGTGCCTCTGAATAACGGGAGCACTCCAGACACTGGCACAGTCGTTCTGAGGCACGCCGTGGAAGAGGGTGTGTGGTGCGTCTGCGGCGCCAAAGGGCCTAAGTACAGGCGCTGGGTGCGTGGCCCTCCTCCATCGAGTCGGACGCCTTCGAGCCAGAGCCCTGTCAACGTCCATCTTTCACCGTGTCTGACTGTCGGTATAATCTTCCCTTTTCTTGTCTGATCTTGTTGCCTACCATAGATTGGACGCTTTGTTTATTTGCCTGATTTGTTGATTGTTTTTGTGGTTACATTCCCTGCAGCATTTTGTATTTGACTATGCCTTGTATCTTACTCTTGTTCCTTTTGATTCATACCTTGTGTTATCCTTGCTAATAATTAAATATTTTGTGTATTCTCCGCACCTATTGAATTCATTCTAATTCACCAAAGCAACGACACACGTGAACCCTACGCGGGCAGACCGGCCTAACAAATTCTGTTGTCTCACGCTGGCTTTGAAGTCAGGTGCTAGCGTAAAGCGGCCCCTGTGCATCCACGGCTTACGCCTGGCAGCCATTGGCCAGATAAGTTTGTGACTTCGGGGAACCCCCAGTGCAGCCTCGGTTCGGGGACCAGTTTCAAGTGGTCGAAGGCTCAGCAAGAAAGAATGGTGATGGGAATTCGTTTTGAGGCCGAGGGTCACCCATTCGGCTAAGGTGAGTGTTCGTCCTCTAAAGAGAACTGAAAACGCGTATGCTCAATTGGAGCAATTGAACGAATCCCACGCTGCCCATTACCACGGTAACTACAATTCCCCTCAACTCAATCCGTTTCCAAACCCCCCCCCCCCCACCCCCCCCCCCCCCACCCCACCCCCCCCCCCACCCCCCCCCCATCCCACCCCCCCCCCCCCCCCCCCCACTGATATTGTCATGCACCATAGCACATCGCTGGACGCAGAAGATTAACCGTCGGACGATCGGTAGAGGAAGAAGAACGAGGACCAGAAGGACGTTTGTAGTCGCGATCCTGCTTCCATCCATCCCTCTGTAAATAAAACCCATGTGCGTACTAAGCACGTAACAATGTATCCTAAGGGAGATTAGTATACTCTGCTCGGGCCTTTCCCACCTGCTTTGGGCCGCTTAGACCAAACCCTTTATTTTTATTATTCGGCGCCGGTTGGCAAAACTGTTTTGTCAATTTAGACAATATCATTTTAATCTCAATTTATCCACTCTTTCTCTAATTGCAACATATTAGCGGTGCGAGCAGTATATACATAATACGCTTAGTTATGAGTTGTACATAAAACCTATAGAAACACCCTGTTTGAGTAACAATGCTTGCCAAATAGGTGGTGTTTGCGAGATTTTTTTTCAAGTTCTTGCATATATTGCACCCTCTAGGTGATCACCTCCGACGCAACGCAGCCATCTCCGTGCGAGAACAGCTTAACTTTTTCGATGCGTAATGAAAGTAGTCATTCATTACAAGGGCCACCGTTCGAAAAAAAAAAAGGCATAGAACAAAAGAGTGCTTGCCTTTTTAGCGCTAATGGGCTGGTTAATAGCCCTGGTTTAGCCCCTCGCTTAAGAAACTTGCCTTTAGAGCTCATCCTAAAAGGTAGCGAGATCATGGATAACAAAAATTAACACAGGTATAAAATTGTCTGTCACTATTTTTCTTACATTTTTTTTATTTTGAACACGTTCTTTGATATTTCGACATTACCCTAAGTTTCGTGCACTGAATACTTTGTTTTCTTAACATTGAATAGCACTGAAACCAGGCTTTACGCATAAATGAGCGACTTTAGTCTACATGCTTTCGTCAACACATGCTGCTGCCAAGAACATACGCTTACATAACGATTGTGCCACTCCTTGCCGTATGCATATCCACTATCAGAACCAGTGTAGTCTGAATTCGAACCAGACTTTAAACTCATATTGGGCAAGAGTCAATGACCCAAATGAAATAGTTTCTCTAAGGTTGCGTTTAGCCGAATTTGACATGGTGCTTTTTCGGTAGGTGCGGTGTTTTGACCTACGTTGCCTCAATTGTCCTTCAGCCACGTTACAAGACGGTTAGCCATCGGTCACCGTCGCTGCTGCAGCTTCGATTCTGGCTCGCTTCCATGCTTGCCAAGCTTCTAGGCAAGGGCTGTCCGGCTTATCGTTGTTCGGTAGTCTCGGCAGCCTGTCTGCCCGCCTATGGTCTCCCTTTGGCAAAACGGGCTTCCTGTACCTTCTCCGGGGCTCCGAGCAGCACCTTCGATCACGTCATGCTTCTCTGTGGAATTCCAGCCGCCAGCCCACGAGGGCCATACCGATCAGGAGGGCTGGAGGGATGGGAAATCACGGTGTCCAGCTCTAACCTGGCCTTCCAGAGGAGGCTGGTCGAATGGGCTAGAGCGGTCGCTGTCAGACATCGCAATCCGGCCATCACCCGCAATCCGGAGCCGACCCACTCCACGTAAAATATTTTCAACTCATCAATATAGCTGTTTACCTTCCCCACCACCTACGACAAGCCGACTCTTCTTGTCATGTTGTCTGATGGATTCCCCCGACACTACGCTCGCAGACCTCGCTCACCCTCGTCCAGTTGTCCTATGAGTGCAGCGTATTTGACCAGATTAAAGAAACAAGCGACGCAGATGAAACTTCATTAAGACGACGATGTTCTCTGAACAGCGCCAGTGTGTGTTGGAGCTGGACCTAAATGATCGGCGACGACGTTTGTTGCACAGAGCGAGAGCTCAACTTCAAAGTTTTGCAGCCAGATGACCTTGAGATATGGCATGGAGGAAATACAGCTCCAGCTCTAAAAAAAGGGCTCTCGACAGTAGCTGATGCTTACATAAGGATGACATCCGTACTTAGTATTATGTAGATAAAACGGCTATGACCAGAGTTATTTTCCCTCTCTGCTTTGGTTCCTCTTTGTGTTTAGGGTTACTGTCAAGAAATCAGCTGTTAAGGTGAAATACGCAGTGACTTTCGTGATTCGGTTATCTTGTGTTTGGTGCTGTTGGACTTCACAAGCCTTGCGTCTGCATAAAGTACATTGTTTAAAGTAATGTGTTGCTTCCTGTGC
>JAJIZL010124695.1:115620-129445 GCA_023969395.1 Amblyomma maculatum | reverse complement strand
CGTCTGCATAAAGTACATTGTTTAAAGTAATGTGTTGCTTCCTGTGCAATGAAGTTATGTTCAGTGTGGTCTGTTGTGCAGTTATGGTCTCATATGCCAGTTGATGTGCGGCTGTACCTGCCTTTGAGAGGAACAATGCACTGTGCTACAAAGACCGGTTTTTACTTATGTGTGTACCTAAATAAATAAACCACCTCGATCAACAGGTTGGCTTTCATAACAACGAAACCTTTCCAGTAACCGTACTTATTACCCCAGTAATTTATTTACCCGCAAAGCTCTACTGTAAAACGTCTAGCTGAGATGCTAGAAAAAAAAAAAGTGAAACCTTCGTATTTTTGAAGGTTCTGCATGTGGCCAATTCCCATAAAAGAAAAGCCACTACAGTGAACTAAATGGAGCAAGGAAGCATTTATTCGGAAAGACGGCAACGGATATGATGTAAGGGAGTACTTATTTAATTCATACATCTGAATTCTGTCGCTCCCTTACACTTCCGCCACTGGATCGCAGTCTCTTGGGCATCTTAATCCAATTAAAAGGGACACATCGATGCACAAAGGACGGAATAATTCTGTCACCTCTTTGAAAAAAGGTATAGGGAACACTCGGTTTTGAAAAAATGGAACAACCATGCACACACAATCTACTCACAGACAATCATGTGCACGCACAACAGAAATGCTCTTCTGTCATTCTTCGAAACACAGTTTTGCTTGCACGAGTGGAATTAAAAAGCAAGCATGAGCACATTCGCTATATAAAACTTCTTCAGCCGAATACCAGCTGCTAGAAAAAAAATGAATTTAAACAACCATGACTTACTGTCACTGCCGGAAATGGTGTCCCAACTGACAGTGTTCTCGACTATTATATCGAAGGCTAGAGAGCAGAATCATAAATAGTGGAATTGGTTTGTAATTACCCTGCATGTGCGGTACTGCTAGAACTCGCATTTGAGCGCACCTCTCGAAATTCTTTAAATTATGTAGTTACATCTAATTAAGATTTGTCTCAGAGAGTGAATAAAACTTTCAAGTGTAATTGAAATGCCGTTCTAACTCCCAATTTTAAAGCCCCTGAACTAAGCTACGTCCCTTTCATAGCGTCCTAGTGAAGGCGACGTGAAAACAGTAGCCGTCACTCCGCTGCACAATCTTTGGCAAGAAATGTACAGCAGAAAGGCGCTCTGACGGGCTATATAAAACTGCGCAATGATGACGGAAAGACAACCTTGTCTTCGCTTTGTCTGTGGAGTCGTGTCTCTTTCGTCACGTCCTCTTTGCGCCGTTTTATTATAACAAATAGGCGTGGATACAACAGCCTAGTGCTAGTAAGAAAAAGTGGTAGCGAAAAGCGATACGTTTACACGATGGAAGATATTGCAGTCATTTTTTATATTGCGGTTTTTAAATGTCATATTGTTCTGATGTGACATGAACTGCAATGTGCAGTCTAAAACAGACGTAAAATCATTCATAGTACAAAAGCTGCCAAATAGATGACTCATGATTGTTGACATCTTGCACGCTCAAGATTTCAATGGCGGCATAAAAATTTAACATTCAACAAATAAACTTCATAGACATGACTGGTAGTAATGCAATGAAGATGACTTGCTGCTTACAAGAACATGAAACTTGCTATTAATATTTATATGAATAAATGCTATATAGATGTTCTTCTGGGACATGACATTAAAAGTGTCTATTAAAGAATGTTCCGAACAAGTACCCATATACATATATAACAATTACCTCAAGAAACAATTGTCCGCATTCATCATGTAAAACCAACCATGTGTTCTAAGTCATTTCTAATTATGATCGTCATTAAAACTTGCATCAAAAATTATGATAGCAATTTTAGTACACTGAGTTAACACGAGGGAAAGTGAATTCTTAGACAACCACGCAAGAATAAATGTTTACGTTCCGGGCATCCTAACATTTAAGTGGTGCTACATGCAGTTCAATTAGACGCTAACGCATGTGCTTCCATAGAGGCTGAGCATGGTTTCGGTGGATCGCAAGATGATAGTTCCACCGCGACAGCAAACCTACACGACTGTACCCTACACCTCCGCATCCGCACACTCCTCCCCAAAATTCCGTTGGCATGCGCTCTTGGCCACTGATGGAATCTAAGACGCATATTCCACGTTTGGAGACAAACATTGATATTACGAAGTTGCGCTCGCCGGCTGATACATTTTGACTTCTAGAGAATGAATGCGCTCTTTGGTGTCGCCTAAAATAGTTCCTTTCAATTTCTGTTTAGAAGTACCTCAGAGAACCTCCACACTGTACCTGCTGTAGGACGCCAGTCAGGCGTCTCAGTGGCCGCACACATCCTCCATGAGCACGTGTAAATGTGTGCTTAAATTAAACGCGCGACTTCTGTACGTTTTTGTTGTACAATTTATCAACGCTGCATATTTCTACGCTTTTGATGATTGCTCCAATTCATCTGTCTTGTCTTTTTATTGCTCTCACTTTTTGGGATACACTGTCTGATATTTGCCCTTTACGTGCTACAGAACTCAACGGACATTTAAGCTCCTTGTTTAAGGGCAGGTCGCTAAAGTGTCAAAGGGTTGTTCAGGATCTCAACGCTACCATTTAGAAAACATTGCGAGCAGCTCCTACACAAGAGGCGCAAGAGGCACTGATTCGATACCTTTTTGTTCCGTGTCTATGCAGGTTGCGGGCGACCGAGCACAAAATACGGCCCAGGCTGGCCAGCAAAACTGTGATGAGAGGGAGTGGGGTGGCACATGGGAACACTATATAGCTGCCCATTGGTAACTAAGTCGCCGGATTATACGGCGACAACTCTCGAGCCATTAACAGGTGCCCAAGAGCTGTGCTCGAATACTGGGCACAGCATAGTTCTGGAGGATATCCAAAGTATCAAATGTACTAATAATTAATGTCTTCGCAATATGTACGTGCAAATGCATGCGTCGATAAATTAGATGGCATCCCTTGAAAGGAGAGATATACTTATATACAAATATGTACAATAACAAATCCAATTATTTCTGTCTAAGCATTCACAACATACCTTGTGTGCCACCGTTTTTAAATAACCTTTGCGAGGAAAGGCAAGAACAAAACTGAAATAAAGACAGCTGTTCCCAGGTGCATCTGGTTTCACCATTCAGTTGTTTGATAAAGAAGGTGAATCGTAACTTTTAAGTCACATTAGTGTCAGCAAAATGTACCAACGTTTTCTTCACCAGCAGTCCTTCCAAATAATCGGCACCGTTTTGTCAGTCTGTGTTCTTTGGCAAAATCGAGAGGTAACACTTGATAGCTGCACGTGAAACCACGATCACTAACAATTTCGTACACTTTATCTTTCAGCAATCTAACACTGAGATCACAGCACGCAGGAAAGACGCCGTTTGTCGAGAGCGCAATCACGTTAGGTGACCAGGCCATACCACACAAACCTCGAGAGCGGTAAAGTCTTGCCCTGGAACAAACTATAATTGTAGGAGAGCGAATGCTCAAGAGCTTGTCACTGTTTCACAACACAGAGAGCGGCCTCCGCTTGGACCAAACTTTCAGACACAGCACCAAGCGCCTCTGAAGGGGATGGTAAAGACTAAGAAGCACCGTTTTGAAGTCACAAAGTGTCCAATAGAACCACTTGATCACAGCCCGCGTGTCGTGTTACATCATATTCATTATGACACAAACACTGTGCTAGATCCATTCAGTGTCAGGAAGGATGTCTCTTCCGTGGCGGAATTCAGAGTGCCACTCTGGATCGGCCCGTGTTCAGAAACGGCCACGTTCTGCGATTCTGTCGCTGCCATCACTGTAGTGTTCAATGAGTGCGGTAATTCTGGAATCTTAGGTGTGCTGGACACTGGTGAGGGCCTTTGGAACGTGCTGAAAGACTCGACCTTCGGCTTGTCCACTGGCAGATGAACTATGCCATTGATTCGCATCGGAGCTGTCTCTCCGCAGCCGTATGCGAAAAGGATGTGCGGTTTTTGGCTGCAAGCAGAGCTGAGCATGGTAGAACTACGCGACTCGTCGTCGATGTACTTCAGTGGGTCAGACGCTGTGAGGCCGCGGCTCTTCAAGAGGTGATGTTCCTGGCCAGTGTACAGGTCGGGAACGAAAGCAGTGACTTGGTCTTCAGAAGAATAAAACTCCTTTCGACTCTCTTTTGCATCAAGTTCTTCGGCGATTGCCTGCGTAGAAAGAATAGCAGCGTCAAATATGTAAAGAAGGCAGTCTAAATGTGGGAAAAAAAAAGGTGCATACGAACAGTGACTAAACTGCTTTCTTGAGCGCTCTATACGCGGAAAGATATATAGACGGAGTCTGGAGCAACCAACTAGTATCTTTAGACGTTCACCTCACTATCGCCATTGTTGCTGTCTCACTGCTGTCTTACTGCTGCCATGCAATGTCATCCGGGGGCCCATTTTATGCCTCAAGCAAGAATTGAGCGCTGACAAGCAGGGGTTCAATGGTTGGAGAACAGTTGCAAAGTGAAGCGTGAGCCACGCCACCAAGCAAAAATGCATTCCCGATGCCTCTAAGGAGGTAAGTACGCGTATGCCGCGCATGTCTTTTGAAGGCAACCCTTCAGGGCATGCCAGGTATTTTTCTTCTGTTTTAAACGGAGGCCTGCAAATATTGACTACCCTTTCTTCTCCTCTTCTAAATTATGGTTGCCCGGAAATTATTGCCCCCTATGATTTCAACTCCTCATGTCGAAACTAAGTGGCAACCTGATGTCCAAACCTACAATCACAGTACATGGATTGTCGTGCCTCATATTATTTCCTAACATAATAAAATAAATGTAGTAATTTTTATTCTTTCGTGCCAAATGGTGTTTTTGGTAAGCCATCTGCACTAAATCAATAATTCTAAGAAGGCGCAAAGAAAAAAAGAAGACGGGCGCATAAAATCAGAACGAAACAAACTTGCCTTATTTTATGAGATATTTGTAACTGTTAACCGTTGTTAGTTATTCAGCACAACGTTATTCTCAAATGCAGCCCAACTAGGCACTTATGACGATTGAAGAAATGAATAATAAAACTCGAATTTTTCTGTATATTGCAGTATCTAAACATATCACCTATAATATCAGCACTCGATTTTACATTGTATTCTTTCATTAATAATTATTATAAACTGTAATCAGCTTGTACAAATTATTTAATTACTGCATAAATACCTTTGGCGCCTTCTTCCTAAGGTGTCCTCCAGAATTGTTTTTCTTGTCGTCCTTCTGTAGATTGCAGTTCTTCAGGAGGCTGCCGACTCCCGAGAAGCGGGGAGACCTAGTGGCACTGTCTTTAAGCCCCTCCGAGTCTTCTTTACCACCACCTCCTCGCTTGTTCCAAATGTTGCTGTTAAAGACCACAGTGTTTGTGCTGTCAGTGCTGGTGGACGTAACGCGCACCATGGACGAGTGACTGTTTTGCTTGGGGTTGGAGTGTGCACACCAGGACCCTGTCGGCGGTCCACTTCCGCGGTGCCTCTTGAAGGTTCCCGTGGTTACAAGCTGCGTCCAAGATGCGCGGGCTTCGGAATACTGTAACACTCGCACCGCGAAGATCAGGAAACCCTGCATCGAGTTGCACACACAGAAGATGTACTGGAACACGGTCCTAGCCTTGCCCACGGCGAAGAGGCCAAATATCCACGTCACACCAAGCAGAGTCATCACGGTGAATGCACCACGAACTTGGGCTGCGGTGATCTGAGGCTGACTGGTCATCGCGGAGCTGGATCCGGAGTTGTGGTTGGCGGACTTGTTAGCACTCGCCATGCGTGGCTTGAAGAGGACCCTCATCACCATGATAAATACAAGCAAGTTTATGAAGAGGATCAAGCAGGATATGCCCAAGAAGGCGACGTAGTAGATGAGTGGGTTTCGGGACGATATAACGCAGCTGAAAAGAAAGCAAAGAGAGTAACTGATTGACTCAGAGCTTATAGGGGACGGAGATTGAAAACAGGTAGCAGTGAAGCTTATATATGTAAGAGTCTAGACTTTTTAAAATGGCAGTAAGCGTCAGCACTAAGTTATCTTTTTATTCAATAACAATAGTTTCATTTAAACTATGTGCACAAATACATTTTTTGTTTAAGTGCATCTAAGCCTCAAAAACAATCATTTATTGAACGGCCACTCACTAGTCATCATGACTCCTGTAAGGATCCAGATCTACAGCGAGGCAAGTTCCAACAATGGCAGCTGGAATTCCTGAAAAATTAAAGCAGCAAAGTAAAACACATAAACGCATAACGATAAAAACGTATCAAACCGCATCATTTTTGCTTTTTGCCCGAGGATTGCAATAACGCAAAGATAAGTGCTGCTGTTGAAGCTTGCAACACAGTGCTGAAATAATATTGTTATATGGCACACCGTACTGGCACTGAAACAAAGGAGGACGAACCGGCATGGTCGGCTTTACTACGACACTGAGGGTATTGTAAAAGGAGCCTCCACTGTGGCTATGTACCATATGCACAGAGGGAGTAAGAAGAAGAAGCGACCATCGAACCTCAACTAGTGCGCGTGCGACACTACTGTGGGAATTCTCCTTGTAACAATATTATTGGAACGCTCGCTATTTCGTTTACGGCTAGTGCCTTATTCCTAACTTATATTGGTGTCTGAGGAAACTAGAAATAGAATACAGAAATGAAAACGGAACAGATAAAATTACAGCAGATTCGAACGCCAGGACATTTATCTATTCGGGACAAAATGCTGGAAGAAAACGAATAGCAATGTGTTAGACAAATCGTGCTGCTGAAAGTGCATAACCCCGATGAAACCACCTGCCGCATATAAAAGGTTCCTTTCATTTGTATTTAAGTCATCTAAAAAAGAAGAAAATGTACGCTTAGTACTCGTAAGCGTACCACCGGGTATGCACTACTTTCCCGGGAGCAGGTAAAGGCCCCCTTCATCTTCTTTCAGAATAACGACAGAATTGCTCTTTCGTTGGCAACGCCGTTGAGGCTGTAAAATCGTGTTCGTTTTCCTCTATACTTAGGCTGACACTAATACCCCCCAAAAAACAGAATAAATATATCGCTTTTGATGTTCAATACAATAAAAAAATGAAAAGCAGCAATTGATCTCCACAGATTCCCTTGGTGTTTCTACTACAATCTCTCAAATATGGAACCTTCTCAGTGACAGCTGCCAATTAGGGCAGAGAGGAAGTTCCCAATGCTCGACTTCAGTGGTGGTGTTCTTACCCCAAGCAATGAGAGCGCGCTTCAACATGAAGCATGTTTCGGTTGAGGCGAAGACGTGCACGAGCATCTGGTACATGTTCATGGCCTCGACGCCCATCCAGGCGAGGCAGGCGAGCAGGAAGTAATGAGTGGCCACGGCCGTGCCCAGACACAGGTTCAGCTCGGGGAAGCGCTCGTGGAGAGAGCCCACCAGGAAGGCCACGTTGAGCAGGAGCATGGCCGAGCACAAGTTGAGCAGGATCTTGCCCGACCTTTCTTTGTTCAGGCATCTGCTCAAGATATACCGATGGTAAGGTAATTACATAGGTGGCAGGAAATAAATATTTCGTTTTGACTTCGTTCTTTTGGGCATCAGTGTGGCACGCGTTATTTCCTGGAATCGCGATCAAGAAGCGAAGATAGCGTTATCCACTCGATCCACTTCTCTTAAGCTCTGATAGTCACACTTTGTAATATCGACCAGTGTCTCGAAAAGAACGCCGATAAAGATGGTCTTGCCAGGCCTTAGTTTATGCAGCTGCTCTTTGCTGAAGTCGTCGTCAAAAGCCAACAGGCGATTAATTTTGCTTTAAAATCGCGCAGACGGACCTGGCTCTCGTCGCCAGCGCCAAAGTCTTCCAAAATATTTTTGACCTCAACTGAAAATTAGTTCAACATACCAGCTGCTTTCGTATTCCTTGGAAAGGGTTACAATATGGATATCAGTTGGCTACAAATGTAATCGGCTTGATACGAAACAAGCCTTTATTACAGTTCTTGATGTATTTATTTGTTTTATATTTATTAATTTGCAATTTAAACATCTTCGCTGAAGTTCACGTAATAGGTTTGCTGTTGGAGCTTGATCCACTTTTCTCCAAGATTGCACCAAAAGTTCAAATTGTAAAATCTATATATGTATTAAGATCGGCAATACTGCAGACTTTTGAGCGAAGAAATTATTTGGGCAGCTTGCGACCAACACAAGGAGTTAGTAAAAGAGAAGCTGGCTTCTAACACAGTAAATTGGAGTTTATATTGAATATGGGCAAAGTTTGACAAAACTAGGCACACAGGTATGAGACTGCTATCTCGCAAAAGCGATTTTCTATGCTGAGTCGTCTGTTGCCATGGATGCTGAATATCATAAAGGACTACCGAGCGACCACAGTTCTCTGAGAAAGATTGTCTTCGGTCTTGGCTTTAATGATCATTCAGGCCCATCACTCATAATCTCGAATTCTTTTAAGGCACGTTAATCACGTGTTCATACGCACGACAAATCGAGATAATTGGAGACTGGTGCGAGAATTCCAATCATTGATTTAAAACAGTCCACAAAGTTGGTATTCTAAATAGAAAGAATTTATTTGAGGCAGTACTTATTATTGAATATTACACGCGACGCAACATTTACGCGATGACGCAGAAATAAATACATTGACTCGGCGAATGGGAGGTGAAGAAAATAACCTAGGAATAACATCAGTAGCTAGTTTATCTGCTCTTTAAAGTTGTTTCTTAATTTCAAATCACCAAGCTAGTGTCTACTTTTGTTCTTCATGACACCAATACATTTCTTCTTTAATTTCAAGAGAATTTGTCAGTTCATTCATGGTTTTTGTCAAGTGCGTCGTTGTTTAAAAAAAAGCGCACAAACTGAGCAACAATAAGAAATGCGCGAGCAAAGATGCATTTCTGTTCGGCCTCTCAAACCTGCCTTCTCCCAGGTTGTTCCTTTTATGTGTGGGAATCTCTAATTTTATGTTTGGCCAGATCCTGTGCGAAAACATTTATGCTTGGCGAAGAAGGCGGTGCACGATTTATATTTTCCAAATTATCTCATATTTATTGATTTTACGTGGCATTTAAAACAAAACCGTTATCTCAGCCACCTTTGTGGTGGTCAATTATATACCCTGCATGCATTTACCCTTTTGGCGACCGATAATTCGCACTGCTGTTAGGCTTGGCAGGACGCAATAAGAAGGTCCTCACACTGCCCATTTTTAAAGACGCAGTAAATGTGGGGCCAATGAGAAGAGCCCTTAATTGACTCACCTGAAGAGAGCGTAGGTTAATATGGTGAAAAACAACCCGACGGCCGACATAATGCAGCCGACGTATGATATAAGTGAGAGAATCTGGTAGTGGTGAGGCGCTGTTGACATTTCAGGCGTTGGATCCTAGTGAGAGTGAGAAAGGGAAGGGAAAATAGGGGGGAATAGATCTTATTACGGGATGTAAGAATAACCACGCTGCAGCAAAGGTTGGCGAAGTAAACGACAACCGGAGTTTGATATGCCTCGTTTCGGTATTCCTGTTTTTTGTCTCCTTGTTTTACAATATTAAGAGTTAGACGTAGCAGGTGGCTGAGGGATCTTCGTTGCAAAAACCTTAACCAGAGCGTCTAGCTCACGCCTAGCTTCGGGTTGACCATGAATCATCAATCATAGTGAATCGATATGTCATGTCTGCTCCAACAGGACGGTCCGGAAACTGTTCGACGTTGAGGTGACACTAACAGCTTTATCATGATTCCAATTTCCTGTGACAAATGACTGCAGAAGCCTTAGATGCTCCCATCGAAGTTTACTGATAACATCCGATTATTGCAGTTTATGTGCCCCATACTGTACTTTATAAATTTCGTCCTTCTTACCACACACAAGCGTTGTGCCAAACAGGTATTTTACTTCAGTAGTGACTGTTCAAATCGAAATAATATATTATGCTGCATCAGTGAATGTCTTGTACGTGAAGTACACTCATTTCTAGAAACTAAACTTAGAACTTTTGCCCTATTTCGCCTTGCGCTAGGAAGAAAACGTCATTAGAAAGTATCTACGCCTTTGAGGTACATGAGCACGAATAATTCATTAAAATATGTGTTTTCTTTTCATAAGTAAAAACGAAATACTACTTTGGCTTTAATACTACGGCCTTCTCGAACGCACTGCTACTGCTTCTTGTATAAAAAGAGGTCGGAGGGCTTACTCTACGTTTTGAACCTGTAATCCTCGAAGCGCTCTCCACCTTCTCACTATGACAAGCCCGGCTTAATCGTAGTAATCCGGCAAAAGAATTCTGAACTATTTGCCTTCGGCCTTTGGTAGATCGCTCACTTTATTTCTAAGCCAGGTACTTCAGACAAAATCGATTTCCTGAGGGGAGCTATTTCACCTTCCTATTTTTCCTATTGCATGATCCTGCGACTAGGCTGGTATTGAAGACAATAAAGGTTGTCTAGGAAAAAAAGCTATCTAAGTGAGGTGAGCCTAGCGAAGAAAATGAACTTCGCCTTTCTTTAATCCTTTGCCAGAAGCAGGTCACGGTAGAACCCAACATAAATGGCTGAACGAGAAAATTGGGTTATGCCGATTGTCGCGGAAAATTGTGTGAAAAAGAGCGGTCTACAGAAGAGAATATCTAAGAGCAAAATACAAGCGACAAATTAAGAACATGGCGAGCGCTGCAGAGAAAATCTTAGCAGACCTTCGGCCAATCTCCCACTTTGTTGTAAGGCAAATGCTTAAGACTTTCTGCGTAGTAACAGATTTTTTTGAACTGCTGAAAGCTAGTTCATATTTTCAATTCTTCTTTTATTTCAAAGCCTTGGCGCTAGGCTGGCATTGACAGTAGTGAGGGATCTCGAAGGAAGATGATAAATTGAGATGGCATAGCGGAAACTGCGCGCTTAGCCATATATTATACTGTTACCAAAAGTAGGTCGTAGTAGAAAAAAACTTAAAAATTTTAATTTCAAGAATACATTTTCAGTTTCAAGAAAACTAGGCATTATACTAAAGGGAGGAACATAGTCAGAAGGTCAATACATGGCACTATGTTCCGCTTGATCAAATTCGGGGCGCGAATGAAAGTGTCTTACAAGGACGTTGAACGTAATTACTACCACTGGAGTAAATTTTGCATTTTTTTTTACTGCAAAGTGCTATTGTAACATGGTTTTGGAGCTTTTTCATGTAAATTGCAGCGCTTGTTTGCAGCATCACCCGTATTAATGATGCTTCCTTGCGTAAATGATTCAAGAAGATATGGTGTAATTTCCGGTTCGCAATGTAAGGCCTTACCAGCAAAAGAGAAAATGCAGTCATGTGGGTCGAGCTGCACACGGTCACGTTCCCAGACAGGTTGGTCGTAACGCCGACTGTGGACCATTCTTTTTCTGAAAGAATAGGCGGTTCGTGATGCAAAGACATTAGGCGAGATTACGGTTTTGGAAGCTGCTTTATTTCTATAAAAAATCAAAGGCTGAGATTAATAACCTTGCCTAGATACTCACTGTGATCGTCCCAGAATCCGCACACGTATCGTATAGGACTGTTGGTCGGGTACGAGTACATCAAGGGGTCAGTCAGGTTCTCGATCTTACTGTCGCCAATTTTGGCTGACAGAACGACTTGACCTGTAATCGTGAAAACGGAACGGCCAGGAGAGCTATACTCAGGTTATTCTCTGTCAATATTCTTGTATGTTCCTAACCATCCAGCAGAAGGGTTCAGTTTGGTGCAAGGCAAAACCCTCATCAGCGGTTCTTACGAGGCTTCTGCTTTTTGTGAACTGTATACACTCTCTGCTATCAAACCGATGAAGAGTCAAGAAGTCTGACTTGTATTCGTTGTCTATTGCATTTTTGTTTGCCGATTTCAAGAGGTGTCTAAAAATAACTTGTGCCATTTATTTGATATAAAATACCATTCATTGTTTCTCTCTCACACGATACGATCGCAGTAGTTTGCAGGCCGGAGCAAAATACAATTCCCCTTGAACGTCCCGATTCACTGCTTTTCATGTAAAAGCTTCAGTTGAAGTCACTGACACCGAATACTAGGTTTCAATCACATGGGAACTTAGCTGAAGTTTTCTCCTGCCTTGCGTTTATCCTCTCGGCAACAGTGATAGTTTGGAATTGGATATCAGAGCACTGAAATTACGAGGAGATATGTTCTGTGCTAATTACCGATGTTCCACCCAACTGTGAAGCATCATACACAGTTTCGAGTGAAAGTAAGAACACACATGCTTATCGGCATTCTTTTCTCGCCACATAAATATACAAGACTGCTAGCGACTGATAGCGTCAGTGGATAGCCACTGATAGTGTCAGTGGCTATCGACTGAGGGCAGCACTTGAGGGCTTAGACAAGAACTGTTTCTCGGCTGCTAGAAATTTTAAGAATGGCGCCTTTAAACAACAGCTAAGGTTTTGGACATCCTCGTTTTTCTGTGACTCTCGAAGCCATCACCTGCGGAAAGTCGGTAGAACTGTCAGCACCCGCAACACAACTGTAGAATATGACAGCCGTTCAAAGATGATTGCGGTCGCAGGGGCTCAAAAATGGCGCCAATGTATCCAGGATTCTTAATACACGAAGACATTTCAGCCGTGTTAATAAGCTGCGTGTTTCAAAAGATGATCTAGCCTACTACTCACCTGCGCTCATCAGGGAAGTGAGCCTGGGGTGTTTCACCCGGAAGAACTTGTCGTTCCGGTACGAGACAAACGCTATGCGCGGGCCTTTCTCCACTTCCTGGATCGGACGGTAGGGCTCACCCGCAGCCGAGAGGGAGCTGTTGATGGCCACGAACAAAGCTTCAAAGGGAATGGTGATGACGATGTTCTGGAAAACAAATGGCGTGAAGTGAAAGAACAGGCTAGAGAAAGGATATAGAAAAAGGGCTAGAGAAAATAAGCATTCCTAGAAGTCTGCCCTTTTTTCAAACAAATGCGCTGCTTGCGAACATGGGAAGACCGAATGATAGACGGCACAAATAGCCCAAGTTTGAAAATTTGATCAAACGACCGACGCCTGTGTTAGAATTTCTCGACCTTTGAAGCACTAAAGAAGCGCCCTGTTATACCACTCCGCTATTCTTTCTTTGTTTTGCATCTTCAAAAAGGACCTCATTACTTAAGAGGAAAGGTGTAATGCCGGGAAAAGTGGTGACTGGCATCTGAGAAAGGTGGATGGCACAGCAGATAGGAAACGGGAAGGTATGAGACAAATTTTTTTCGGTTTTGCAGTGAGCAGATATCTGTCTGTCTTAAACAAAATTTAAAATTAAAGATCTTTTATTAGCCCCGCAAAACCATATCATGCAAGGCGTGCAGTTTTTCTTCTCAGACCTCAGAAAGGGCCCTCCTTTTTTTTCCCCCACCTATGCACATTCAGCGGCCTGTATTAGGCTCCATTTTGGTACAGATTGCTTGCGTTTTATGTTAGCGATTCACAGGCAAGAAAAACTATGTGCGCGCCCAATCACGCACCGATTTCACTCACGTCTCCGTCCTCCTGTTCGTCGCCTTCCCCGAAGAAGTCCTCGTGGAGGTAATGGTCTCCGTTTAACCGAAGCGAGAAGGTGAGGAAGTCCTGGCCCTGTGAAAGCAGCTTGGGAGACCAGGCCACCGCCTTGACCACCAGGTTTTCATTCTCAATAATGAGGGCTCCCGGTCCCAGAACCACTTCGGAGGTGAACCTCTCCACCACAGAAACCAGCCTACAAGTCCCAAAGCAATTCAAGTGAGGACGTAGTTCTTTGTGCCTAGTTAAACGCGAAAATAATTAACG
>JAJIZL010124695.1:95176-105620 GCA_023969395.1 Amblyomma maculatum | reverse complement strand
TCCTGTATTCCTTTTGAACTTGGCAACACAGCTGACAAATGGCAATAGATATTTTTTTTTCATATAAGGTAATCGAAGGGCAAAAAAAAAAAAAACAGAAGGATTAGGTAAAAGCAGCACTTCTTAATTGCGATAAAAAAGAAGGAAAATGTTTCATGGCTAGGAAGAAAAAAGAATATTATGGAAACTGAATGCACAATCATCATCATGAAACCTTGTTCAGAAACGATTGTTTAAAATCACGATTTCAGTGCTCAACAAGGTCCAGCTATTCTTGATCTGGGGTCAGTGTTGCAACAGTGAAATAGTGTAACACAATAACTCCTCGATGTAATATGTACTATAGGTATCGACGCTAACTACTTTTAAGGCTAAATCCTTTTTAGGCTCATGGTGAAAACCTCGCGCCCGCGAGATTTGTCCGCGAGATTGCGCGAGATATGTACACCAGACGCCTTAATAGGTTCTGACGTCGAGGTAATTATCCCGGTGAGGACGTCGCAAGGAGCTTTGACGTCGGTCTAACTTCACCTTTCGGCTAGTTAGGCCTAGTCCCAACTCATTATAAAAAAACCTTAGCTGGGTTTTAACTAAGGTTAAGCCGAGTTAGAAGCGCGGTGTCACAGTTTAATTCGGTTTAGCTGTTATTATTTGATTTAGCTGTTTAGCTGTTATTATTATTTGAGTTTCGATTAGTCAATGCATCACGTTTACGGCGTCTTTTCTACCGTTCCGACTCAGCCCACAGGTCACGGCGCGCTGCTTCAGACGAGACAATAGAAGGTGCCGGCTCACTCGCCATCCTGGCGTTGTCTTTTATTGCTGTTATTTAGCGCTATATTTTTCCTTTTTATTTTCAAATTTAGTTTTTATTTTATTCATTTTCTTGTTATTTTTATTTCTTATTTTATTCATTTATCCGACAAAGTATCTAGATTATTTTATTAGTATTTGTCATCAATTACCATAATCACTACTTATTATTTTACATAGCCTACTAATGCTCAGATAAGTAATTAGTTTACAGGAAAGGAAAGGCGCAGTATCTGTCACGCAGATCCTGAATGTCCAGTTAGGCCTCGCGAAATACTACGTTCATACTAAAAGTGCCGTTGGGCCACATGTAAGACACTTCAGTCACGCATGTAAGAAAACCAGTCCTGAGATGCCGTTGTTGCAGACAACGAAACCAAAGAGAAGAAAGGAAAAAAAATGATATTATAATAAGTACACAAACACACAAGAAAGAAGTAGGAGAGATGAATGAAAATGAGCAGAAAAGCTTTCGCCATTAAGCTCTTATGCGAATCTTTGCGGAATCTTTGCGGAATCTTGTAATATTTATGTCAAATCTGCGCAAGTAGAGGGTTTTTCACAAGTTCGGCTAAAGACTAAATATAATATGTATTCTCTCATGATGAAGGTTTGAAACACATTTAATGTTTTTAGCTCTCTAAAGTCGAAACATCTAGAACTTCTTTCCTTAAAAAGAGGTCACGTGTATAGAAGCAATCAAGAGTACGAGCAATGCATATCGCAGCTATTCTTGAGGGTGCTACTTGGAACAGATTTGTAGCTCCCGTAGTGACCAAAGAAGTTCATAACTATTGAGTTTGAAACTAAGAGCCGAAATTGAAGAGTAAAAATACCGCATAGCTGCATACAAAACACATATACGAGAAATGGTGTTCAGTCTGACGTTATCAAAATAATTATTGCTAGTCAAGTAGAATAAAAATATGGCCCCCAACGAATGCTGAATATTCTGGGTTTCAAAACTTATTTAAAAACATTGAGTGGTCTATAATTACCTTATCGGCTTAACAACGGACAATTTAAAAATAAAAGCAGACTTGAAAATGTTTCTTTGGGAGAAACATATAAATCGCTAAATGGCAGAGGAAAGAATATCAATACACCCAATGTGCCATGTATACGTTTCGTCATTTCAGTGTGTGTCTGCGTCGCCAACTTTAAAAACGATCAGGGAAACGCTTACTTAATATATTTCTGTCAGAAGCTGTCAAAGCGCCTTATGCCATACAGACTTTAAATATCGTCAGTTAAAATATTTTAGTAATGAATGTTGATTGCTCTGAAAATGTTGTGAGATTGCTTAGCTAGCTACAGGGTCCTGTACTCTCTTACCACAAGGCGTTAATGAGATCGGACGAGCTCCGCTTAGGCAAGCTTTCTTCTCTGAGTTCCTCAGAAGGTGAGGTGCTATACGTGCTTGGGTTTGACCGTGTCGAGTAATGCTTTCGCAACTAAGCTTTAATAAAATAGAGGCGTCCTAGAACTAGACGCCTGGCTGATCTCCATATTCAAGGCAGCTATGTTCCTTTTGTATGTGTGTGAGAAATATGTTCAACTTGTTCTTGGCTTCTTTAAACCAATGTACTTTAAAATAACTGCAGTACACATTGATGACTTGCCAGTTCCCAGTTATGCGCGCGCTATTGAGATAGAACCTATTCATTCTCCAAATTACAACAACCATTGATGCCAACGCCTGTTTTCAGACTCACCCGCGTATCCAGGCATGCACTGGCAGGTGAACTTGACATCTGACTCATTGATGCATCGCGCCCCATGTAGGCATGGCGATGAGAAGCATGGGTCATACTGGTGGCACGTCTTGCCGTAGTATCCGTCCACACAGAGGCAGGTGAAGGTGTGCGACGCATTAGACTGGCACACACCGTCGTGGAGGCAAGCCGAGGGCTTCAACAGGCACGGGTTGAAGTCGGAGCAGTTGCGGCCCGAGAAGCCCGTGAAGCAGTCACAGCGGTACTCGCCGTGGCTGGTGTTGACGCACGAACCGAACGTCTTGCACGGCTGCTCCGAGCACGGGTCGAAGTACTCGCAAGCTTCGCCGTAGTAGCCCGGGTCGCACAGGCACCGGTACCCTGGCAGCTCACCGGTGGTCTCACACGAACCGTGCTTGCACACGTTCAGCAGGCAGTCTGAGAGTGGAAGATTTGTGCAGGTGGACAAGGATAATGTATGGTCTGTCCAGTCATGTTTACTGTTTTTTCATTAATTAATACAACGCGACAACGTAACAAATGTATCTTAACTAAAAACGTTTGTACTATTAATATTAAATTCGTTTTCGGTGTTCAGGATGATTGCGTAAAAATAAAAAAAATCAGGATCACTTAAAAGGTTCTCGCGAATAAGCATCAGTTTAAGCATATGCCATCATTCTTTAAAAAAGAACAGTCACAAGAGAGCACTGTTTCCGTGCATCTAAAAGGAAGTGTGCTTGATGTCAGAAAGCAACCGCAAGGGTTGGCCGGATGGCATGTACTAATGCTACAAAAAAGGTCAACCTGATAAATGCCGCCAATACAACGAAAATGGTTTATTAAAAAGTAAAATAGATAAATGTTCGACTGATTGCTTCACGCATGCATCGATCAGTTGAGTAATTGTGTAATACACAATATGGTAATAAATAAATAATTTGTATCTATTTGATAATTCCTCACAGTCGATGCGTGTGACGAAGCGGTCCACAGGACTCCCGATGCCTTCCTCTCGGCCGTTCCAGGCGTACACTCGGTACTCGTAGTCGGTCCAGGGCCTGAGGCCATGCACAGGTACACATTTGTCGGCGGCGCCTGTGGTGACGTTGACGAAGGAGGTGACGTTCTCCGTCACCGCCCTGTATTTGACCACGTAGCCGGAAACATTGCCGTAGAGGGGCCGTTGCCAGCACACGCGCACGGTTGTCTCGTTCACCACGACGGTGCGCACGTTCTGAGGGTCTGCAACGGGAGGAAAGAAAGACAACTGGCAGCAATCAGAGTAAGATAAAGAAGAGGTCACTAACGTATCGTCTAAGTATTGCCTAAAATTGTTTATTCCACCAGTCAGTATTATTGTAGAAATCGTTAGTTGTAGCATTGACTGTCTCATATTGAGTAAAAATTATAAACATTGTTACGCATGCTATGCACTGGCTGGTTTTATTCAAAGGCACTGTAGCAGAAACAAAAAAGAGGCATATAAGGTGCTTAGCTGCTTTGCACATCACACAAGGTCGATTTGAATAAGTCAACCGAAATCAAGGTGGTGAAGCAGTGTGTCTACCTATAGTTCAATTGGGCCCTACTTCCCACATTTACAGCGCAGTTCCCCAACTGCCCACTTCAAGAATCTAATCGTCACATGGCCCAGCAATGCGTCGTTGCTCGTGTATTTTGGAGGGCAGTTCATGCCGGTTTCAGAAGTCTTTCCACAAATTGATTTCAGATAGATGGTAGATGTCCTCGCGGTCGCTTAGCACGATTGCTGATTTTAGCTGCCGCGTTCGCGTTATGGCGCAATCGTTGTGAGGCTGTCGCCTCAAGCCGGCGCAGACGGGTGATTTTCCCCGTCCTGGTGCGTCTGCGTAGTAAGCTTTCTGGCTGAGGAACTTTTCTACCTTGGGGAGCGAGAGTGACTTCGCCAATGGTCTTGCCCTTTTGTTTCCGTGTCGAATGGACGTGTGCGAGTGGTTTTCAGTCCGCCTTGGTACTTGTAATATAATGTAAATATTTATGTCAGTTTACACCTGTATATATCCCAAAATACATGTGTAATACACACTGTGCATGTGATTGCTGTATATGTTTGTACCTATCTTTATTATCAAATTATTGTACACAGCGTATAACTTCATTTACAATGTCATTCAAAACTGAATATACCAATACGATAAGCCAGTTATTAATTTTTTTTCGGAATGTAAATAGTGAATTTTGATGTATTTCCTCGACATAAGGTATGTTATGTACAGAGTCTCTTGTTGTTATAACCGTTAAGGTTTTCAGTTTCGGTCATTCGTCATCACACATGTCAATGTATAGTGTCTAACAAAACTTTTTCTAAACATATATGGGGCCTTGGTGGCTGCAGCTTCTTTAAAGGTTATTGCATTGAAAACTGAACTCTCTTCATGTCTGTTCAAATCACCTCCATGCCTAAAAAGCCCGTTTCAGACTTCGAGGATCTTAGCACACTGTTTTAAGTGCCAACTTGAACGAAGCATTTAAGTGTGCTTGCCGGAAATGGTGCGCCAACGACAACCTAATGAATGAGTGCCCTCCGCGTCCAGTGTATTTGCAGTTCTTGTGAAAATATGTTCTCGAATGAGTGGTGTAGACTTGTGTCTAGCTTCATGTTTAGTTTTTGTCGTCATTTTGCTCTGTCTGGACTATAGAAATGGATATGTTGGACAGAGGAGATATTTCGGGTTTCTTTTAGAATAAATTATGGATATTACAAAGTGAGTTTCGGCCAATACGAGAGCGCTGGTTGCTTTCTTCAGCGAGGTAAGAAAACCCCGCATTCTAGATTCAGTCATCGGAAATCTAAATTGTTTTTTGATGCGAGAAAAGAAGCATAGAATGACAAAAACTTCCCGACTGGAGTTCCTGATCGTATACATTTTCTGTGGCCTCATTTCAGCTTCCTCGTTGAATGCGACCTTTTTAGCTTTCCCGTACCTTTCTGCAGTGAACTCTTTAGATTTGTTATGAATTGGCAATGTTTACGTCCTAAATGGCAGCAAATACAGCAAAAGAAATCTTTAAAGGAAGAAAAAACGTGCTTCATATGCGCTATCGAATGGGCCAGAAATATATTGTGTAGGCGGTACTGTAAGACGCGTTGTTCCCTTACGCTGACAGGGAAGTGACCTCTAAGACGCATGATTTATGGATAAAAGGACGGCATTGTGATGAGCTTTCAGCTTGTGTTTGACATAGTTTCGTGCTTGTAAAGGCGCGGGTGGTTTTATAATGAAAAACTAAAACTCAGACTGGCAATTTTTGGCTGTTGTTGCTATTAAGTAATCAAGAATCCACTGGTCATCCAGGCGAAGCCTAACTAAGTGGTTATTTGTGCCTACAGTTCATTGTAACCGCTTTTTACTAGAGCAGCGTGCTTTAGAAGCTGTGAACACGTTAACCAACGTTCATGGCAGGGTTCAGTTTGTAGGAAACGATGACATGCGTAACCATATTGGCAGCCATAACCGAGATATTTCGCTCGTTAAAATTTCTGGAGCTAGACGGACAGCTGGAAACGAGGCAGGAATTTATCCTTGGATCTACACCGAAAAATAAACAAACAGTCAGCCATGCTGGTGAGGAATGGAAGAAAATGGGTGCGGATTAATGTAATGATTAGTTTATTAGATTTCAGCTGGATATTAAGAAAAAATATAAACTCACCATTTTTTGCCTGCAAATGACAGTAACTGTTCTCACAGATAGCCAGACGAGACCGAGAAGTGGAGAACGTCATTGAGGGTGGCAGAGAGTAAGCCGGAGCTTGCAAAGTTTTCTTGGAAAAATTAGGGCTGACGAACCTAACAGGTGTCTGGTAGCATTGAGCAGAATGGTTTTTCTGTTATAACGTTCACAGCGCCAATGAACATAATGACGTTGACAATAACGCTGATTTCGTAGTTTTACTGTATAGGTACGGGCGAAGTGTACTCCAAACTTATGTGAGCATTATTATTTGTGTTACGGCCCTGCACACGTGCACATGATAAATTACAATCAATTATACCTGACTCTTGGAGCCCTGAAATCGCCCCATTATTTGACTTCGAGTGGAGTACTCTAATCATAAGTGAAGTGAAATATTTGCCTTCGTTCACTGAGGTTAAATATAATATTTATTTGCAAAAACCCTTTCTTAACACCCGGCGTCGTTTGTTTTGTCCCATGCGAGCATGCGAGCATGTGAGTTAGATAAGATATCAAAAGGTCGAGCGAAAGAACTGATTTTACGGCCTTTGGTCTGAAGTATTGAAGGAGCACCCATTTAATTGACCAAATCTGTGTCGCCCATTAACAGAAGCCTGGGCAGTCCAGTGAGAGCCTGAAGCGCCTTAAGCCAATGTCCTGTCAAGCGCCACGTCTTTAACGCTGTTGACACTGTGGGAGAACTTTAAACTTTAACTTTAAATTTCACAACTCATTTGAATTTGTATCCTCCTTACATTTCGAGCTGTTAAGGAAATAAAAAAAAAGAAATTTGATTCACTTAATCGGGCCCTCTCTAAGAATATCTATTGGTACCGGTTTTAAGAGAGTGATCAATTGTCTTTTCTCGCGTTCTCAGCTGTGTCATTGTTTCTAAGCACTCTTCAAGGTAATTGACAAGAAAAGCACCTGTTTCTCTTTCAGTTCAATATCAATGGCAGATCTTCAATTCTTTGTTGGGTAGCCTGCCATGAGAGTACCAAGACTATACAATAGTGAAAAGGGGTCATGAATATCTGGCAGAAACCCACAAGAGCTGATTTTTGTCCTAGTGAAGTGCAATTTCAGAAAGAAATCGACATCAAGCGGAAAGAACGCTCAAAGCGTTCAAAAGTAAAAGAAAGGCTTTTAAAGGGATATTTGAATCCAGGAATAAAGAGAGAGCGCCAAAATGGGAAATGAATTAAAGAGCCAAATTTAGAGCGAAACAAAATAATCAAAATAGGGATATACAATTGTTAAATAAACTGAATCAAAAGCAACTTGCACTCCCTGGTGATAGGAAAAGAGTCCGGCTGTGCAAATGATCAAAGAGGAAAGATGGACAAGGAAGACGAGCAAGAATAACAGACAGCGCTCATTGATCGTTTCTGCGGCAGTTTTCTTAGCTTAGTGAACGCATGGCCACCTTCTCCCAGGACGCAGAAGAACGGTAACCTGCCTCTGTAAACAAGATATTTTAGCGATTTGCGCTCTGGAACAGCGTGAAACGGAAGCTGGATTCGGCGTGGAAAATAGTCGGGGCTCAACGCGTTTCGCTACCTCGGCGGAGCGACGACGACGAAGCAGCCTCTTGAAATCGCGTTTGCGTTTCACGTTCGATACGCTTTGTGTTCGCTTCACTGAGTGTATTCATTGTTTTGTGTATTGTTGCTTACACTGTTCTTGATCTTGTTGCGTATCTTCAAAAGCAGAGCACTGCGATTCTTATATTGCCGCTTTCAGGCGCCTTTCGACTGCTTTTCTGCTTCCCAGTACAGTCTTCTGTATATTCTTTACGTCCTTGTGTTTCCGGTGACTCACTTCAGCTCGCTTCGTATTCGTCGACGTAGAATACGTTCTTTGCTATTTCTCTCGTTGTCATCGGCGTCCCGTTCTAGGGCGAGCTTCCGCAGTCGTACATCGTGAAGAGCCTGGCTCGCAAGACGCTATTTCCTATCACACTGAAACACGTCCGCCGAATGTTCGATTCCTATCCTATGTCTTACGATCGGCCCCGTTGTTTCACTTTTTAGCTTGTATTTTCGTTCCGGTCCGAGACCCTGTTATCCTGCCTTTGAAAGCAAAGCGTAGCCATGCTTTTCTAAAACGACATGCCGGAAACGACTTTTCCGGTCAGTTCCTCTCTGCCTGGCAGCTTGCATAAGAACGAATTAGATTAAAATGCAAAGGCCGAAAAAAGAACTTCTATAGAAAAAGGCACCAGCTTTATATGCATATACAAAAAGAGAAATAAAAAAGCAAGACGATATCTAGCACCACTCAGCCATTGCTACAGCCTCTCACTCAGTGTTACTACTGGTAGCTCCGGACGTCACGATTTGCCACGATTTCTGCTTTGCCTTTCTTTATACATTCGAAGCCTTAATTCCACGCTGTCCAAGTGTTAGGTGCCAGTTTTGCTGCCTCGGGGCATTTACGATGAAATTGAAACAATCTAAAGAGAGAAAACAATGTCGCCAGCGCAGCTTTTCGTGGCAGCACAAGCATGGAGCCAGTGCAAAGAAACAGGAAAACATTAATAATGACGGCATAACAACATCAGTCGTTTACAGAGAAAGTGATTAAAAGCCGATCATGAAGGATGCAAGATAAGGATGGCAAATTATTGCTCTTAAAACATGCGGTGCGTGCTAGAGCGTAGTATTAAAAAAAAGGAATGGAAGGAATTTCTGCATGACACTGATCTTGACTCTAGATGGTGACAGCTGGAATGGACTATGTTCTACTATGAGTGAATGTGTGCGTAAATGGTGACTTCTGGATTGGACTATGTTATACTGTGAGTCAATGTGTGCATAGATGGTGGCTGCTGGAGTGGAATATGTACTGTTATACTGTTATAGGTGACTGTGCGCATAGTGGGGCAGATTTTACATATATTAGGAGATTTTCTTAACACATTAGTGACACTACGGTGGACAATTTTTGGCACAATAATAAAGGCTAATCCCACCTGTACCATACAACTCAACTCAACTCAACTCAACTTTCGGCTGCTGAGTCTACAACATTTGCAGGTGAGAAATATCCAACTGAAAAAAGTTCGTAACGAGGACTTCCATCAAGTGGCCACGTCGTCGAAAAGCCGAATAAAAAAACAAACGCCCCACGAAGACTTTTTGAGGAACAACCCCCTTCTAAGGACAAAAAGCGGCGTTTTCTCTTCCTTCGAGACCAAACGATAACGGACAATAAGCCTTTAAAGCCAGTTTTATCAGACCAGTGTACTGACGCATACGCACGTTAAGAGGCATGTTTAAACGCAGAAGCTTATTACAACAAAGCAACGTGCAAACAATGCTGCACCCTCATGTGACCCGGCTCGGGATGATGAAAGAATGTAATTTAGCGCACGAATCCATCACGGCAGTCTCCCGAAAGTTCGCGCTTTTTTGGATAACGGAACGCACACCCAAAGATGAACGACGCCTGATATATATAGGGAAGACAAGGATACAAGAGGGGAAAAGCAGCACGCAATCAAAAAAGGGTAAGCTGCAGCAAAGAATGGGGATGAATTTCACTCAAAACGGAGCTCTTCGGGGAGCGATATCTATAGTTTAGAGGATGAGCTGTAATCATGTGAAAGGATAAAAAAACGATGCTTTCGGTGAGCAGTGACAGGAAAAGCAAAATCTTGGATCTTGAAAAGAACAATCACGAAGGAAGATGTAAAAAGAGAGTTGAATGTTGAGACTTCTAGGAGCAGGAGAGAGGCGTGAAAGTGCTCCTCTTTTATGTGTGAGATAAAGGAGCATGCAGAGAAGGAAGCTCCAAGCATTAAGTTTGATTTTCGACGGGAAATGGAAGCGATGCAGGAGGAACGAAGTAAGAACAAGGCAAATAGTTTGAAATTTCTCCGAGGGCGGCAGCACACTTCAAAGGTGACGGAAGAGAAGGATCAAGACCACCGGGATAAGTCGTTACCTTTACTCCACGCTCGAAAATTAAAATGATGGACGTATCAAACCACAGATTCATAGTTTTGAATACTATTGCGATAAAAGTGGGAAATAGTGGAGCAGAAGCTATGCAGTAAGCCCTTGAAAGCTAGTGCCGACCGCGATGAGCTATGCTGCCATTACAAAAAGGGGTGATTGTACGCCGATGCAAGAATTCACAAAATGAAAAGATGAGAGACGACTTGATAGGTCATTCATATAAAATGACTGAAA